>APFE031433816.1:0-23824 GCA_000404065.3 Pinus taeda
ACTGATTCTCCCCCCCTCTCAGTATTATTTCCAACACCCTCCATATTGAATTGGATTGTCTTTGGCATACCCTTTTGTAGATCTATTTCTAACCAAATTCTAGCACAAGAGTAAATATTCCTTTTAAGATAACCCTGATTTATATAATGACCCAAATTGTTTCCATTGGATTTAAGAGAATCTTTGTCTTATGAAAGGATTGGGAGATGGGAAATGTCACTCACACTGGGATAGTTAATATTTCCACAAATGAACCAAAGTCCAAGGTCTAGTGGCTAAGGAATAATCCCTTGGAATTGATGAAGTAGGGACATGATTTGAATATTTTATCCTGTTCTTCCTTGTTGTCAAATAAAAACAAATAATAATCTTGGCCACAATAATAACCAAAGATTTGACATGGGACAATAACTTGGTGCTTTGAGATCCAGACTTGGACTTCTCGAGGGTGCAAAAAATTCTTGTAAACTTTTCAATAAGATCTTCATTGTGCAACATTATGGATTTCCTCTTCAACTCTAGAGACATATCCAACTCGAGGATGGCTTCAACTATTTTCACAAACCTACTCTTCTTTAGGCATTTTCCACCAACAAAATATCTAAACATAGTAGAATAGGGTTCTTCCTTATGGTTATTGAAAAACTCCATGGTGATTATGGACCTTCAATGTAGGCTTGAGGAAGTGATTACAACCAAAGAGAACACTAATGAGAAAAAACCACAATCTAGTGCTAATGATGTCCCTTCTCTAGGAAGGGTACACAAGTCCTTCAACTGACATAAGGGGAGGAAGATATACTGCCATAAAGGGTTCTTCAAAAAGTTTCAAAGATTGTTGATGGATAAGGTTTTCCCTAGCCATTGAAAAAGTTACAATCAAGGAAATTCACTAGAAGGTGATAAAACTTATCATAAATATTATATATATTATATATTCATAGTAATATATTCCATAATTTTATATTAATATAGCTTTCAATTTTAAGTTTTCCAACTTTCTTTACATTATTTTTTACTATTTTTATATTATTTTTATGTAAGTGAATAATTATTTAATCCCCTTCTCCTTTAATCCCATCCTACAAGGTAAGAAATAGAAACCTTAAATGTTACGACTATATTTATTGCAAAAAACGAAATAACCATATTAAAGAAGTAAATCAACCATTTTTTTTGTCAAGAAAAGAGAAGAGGAGGACTTATGTGGATACATGTGAGATGATGGCCTTTTATTTGCATAAATTCCCTTCTTTGGGAAAGTAAATAAGGTATGGCCATGTCCAAAAATATTTGAGTCATGGCTTCAAGCTCAATGGATTCCACTCACACAAGGAAAGGGAAGTCACTTGTACTATGGTAAATATTTTTATTTCTCATTTTTATTTGAAGTGAAATTAGACAAAGATAAAAATTTTAAGGAGGGTTTTTCTCCTCATAGATAATGGTTTTTACCAAAAATGTTAGTCAATGGATTTTGAGCTTGAAGAAGGAGTTCCAAATAATTCATCTCAAACTACCTTTCTTCCCTTACAACCATGGAATGAACAATCTTATCCCTAACCAAAAATATGTTTGGAAAATACATAAACATATCTGAAGCCATTATCGATATATGCATGCACTCAAATGTCTATTGAAGTATATTTATGAAAGTGGCTTATTCGTGATTAAAATTCAAATAAGATCTTAGATCCATGTCTAAAAACTTGATTATGAGCGAATATATTTTAAATGTGACTTTTGTTATGAGTACAAACATTTTCCAATGATTCTATATGGAGAACATGACAACCTAAACTAGGTCCTAAAATGAAGAAGGAGATGACTTTAAAAAAGTTAGAAGTCCACGAAAGACAAAGGACAAACTTATACATAAACTCGTGGAAAAATTCATGACGTATTATGTATTCAAAATAAGTATGAGGTGTTGAGAAAATAAATAAACGATAATTGATAAAACAAACCAACACATTAAAATGAGTAAGAAGTGGAAATTCATCCTAGCAAATATTGTTCCCATACAAAAATGCTCATAAGTAACCATTTCATGACACTCTCACAAGGGCTTGCTAAGAAACCCAAATAATGATGGAAAAATGCATAACTCTCCACTGAAGGGATGGAATATCCCTTTGCCATTTGCTTTCACCTTGTTTGATTCTCTTAGATTACCCCATCTTCATTGAGAGAATATGAAAGGTAGCATAAAAAGCCTAAAATAAAAGCAAAGAAAGATTAAACTGTGGAACTTAAAGTAAATAAAATCAAGGCTCATGGAAAATGTGAAATAGTAAAAAAAATTAGTGAAGAAAGTAATAAAACCCCCAAATCATGAAGTTATTATCAAGGGAGTTTAAGGGCCCTGGTGGACCAAGAAAGAATAAAGAGTCTAAAATATTTAATTAAAAAAAAAAATCTTACACTAACTCTTCTCCTTAAAAAAAAAAACAAAATGCTAAGATACATAAGGAGGATTTCAAAAGAACTAAGATTAAGGGGTGTTGAATTTATTATAATGTAAGACAAATGTGTCTCACGATGTCATGCTATTATATGATATCATTGTACCATATGTTTATAATGGTATTATATATTTGTAAATTATATTGAATTTTTAAGTGAGTCAATTTTGATTTCACCTCTCAAATAACAAATTCATATGCCCCAAATAATTACATGGAAAATTATAATTATAGGTACTTTGTTCAAAGAGTTTGTAGTTTCTCAATAGGATTAAATCAGGAGATTTAAATTTTATTTTGAATAACAAGCAAAAGAAGGAGCCATAATCAAGGATCCTTACAAGAAGATTGTGAAGATGTTGGTTACGAATGAAGCTTCGAGGACATCAAAACCAGGTCTAGGAAACACACTTGTAATAACAAGAGGGTAGGTGTAGATTTCATATCTACGATGCTAGATATGTTCTAGTTCAACACTCATTGGCTTGTTAAGGGTTCTTTTTATGGTTGTATATTCGTCTATGTTACTAACCACTTCAGTTCAAATATTTCGTTATTAATAAAATTACTCAACACTTTAACTCTATTTTATTCATTGCATTGCAATAATTTCTTTTGATTCAACTCTAAATTTTTATTAAAAAAATAAACTTGAAAATTTTGAAAATTTTGAAAACTCCATCACTAATATATTTCCTTTAGGCATTATTTCTCTGTGTACAAATTGCAACACTGCAATTTGCATGAAGGCTAAGTGTGATGAGTCCAAAAATTAGGGTTTTGAGTTGTTTAACCCATAATTCTTGGAACTTTTGGAGAGAGAATGCCCTTGGCTTTGCTGGGGATGAATGCAAAGTGTCAATGAATGTTGATTGATCCTATTTCACAACCATTTGATTGGATGTGACAAAATGACCTGTAACAAGGAGGGTGTCAAAACCACAAGTGTAGATGCCTTCACATTGTTTGATACTGAAATATATGAGCTTTTGGTTGAATGCAGTGACCGAGGCTTTGGATTTTTCTCTACCACTTCCAGTTGGTCCTCATGGGTTTCGATTCTAGTGGGTTCCTCTTGATTTGGTGGATCAATTTTATTTACTTCCACCTTTGCTTTTTCCTCATATTCTTTCTCAATTACACCAAATATGTTGTTGGTTGGGAGGTCTTTTTGCACACAAATATCCCTTGGGCTATCACTTCTTATACATTCTAGATACTTGTTTATATGATTCATGTTCTTTGTTTAAGGAAATGAGGCCCCACTTTAAATGGTGTCATGTTCCTTGGATTTTTTAACAACCTTTTACAAAGTGTCTATAATCATGACAAGAGTTACACCTAACGAGAATTTAATCATCATCAAGGGTCTATGCATAGCTCTAACCCTCCATATTGAATTGGATTGCCTTTGGCATACCCTTTTGTAGATCAGTTTCTAACCAAATTCTAGCACAAGAGTAAATATTCCTTTTTAAGATAAGCCCAATCTATATAATGACCCAAATTGTTTCCTATTTATTTTTGAGAACCTTTGTCTTATAAAAGGATTGGGAGATGTGGCGATCTCACTCACACTAGCATAGTTGATATTTCCATGAATAAATCAAAGTCCAAGGTCTAGTGGGTAAGGAATTATCCCTTGGAATTGATGAAGCAGGGACTTGATTTGAATATTTTATCTTGTCCTTCCTCGTTGTCAAATAAAAACAAATAATAATCTTGGCCACAATAATAACCAAAGATTTGACATGGGACAATAGCTTGGCGCTTTGAGATCCATGCTTGGACTTCTTGAGGGTGCAAAAAAGACTAGTAAACTTTTCAATAAGAGCTTCCTTGTGCAACATTATGGCTTCCTCTTCAACTTTAGAGGCATATCCAGCTCGGGGATGGCTCAACTCGTTCACAAACTTACTCTTCTTCAATGATTTTCCACCAGCAAAAGATCTAAACATAGTAGCATAGGGTTCTTCCTTGTGGTTATCAAAAAACTCCATAGTGATTATGGACCTTTAACGTAGGTTTGAGGAAGTGATTACAACCAAAGAGACCATTAATGAGCAAAAAACACAATCTAGTGCTAATGATGTCCCTTCTCTAGGAAGGGACACAAGTCCTTCAACTGACACAAGGGGAGGAAGATATACTACTAGAAAGGTTTCTTCAAAAAGTTTCAAAGGTTGTCGATGGATAAGGTTTTCCCTAGCCACTAAAAAAGTTACAATCAAGGTATTTCACTACAAGGTGACAAAACTTATCATAACTATTATATATTATATATTCATAGTAATATATTCCCTAATTTTATCTTAATATAGCTTTCATTTTAAATATTCCATATTTTTTTAATATTATTTTTTACTCTTTTTATATTCTTTTTATGTAAGTGAATAATGATTTAATCCCCCTCTCTTCTTAGTCCCATCCTTCGAGGTAAGAAATATAAACCTTAAATGCTATGACTATATTTATTGCAAAAAAAGAAAAAACCATACTAAAGAAGTAAACCAACCATTTTGTTTGTCAAGAAAAGAGAAGAGAATGAGCTACATGTGAGATTCCTTAAACCAATGCCCTTTTATTTGCATAAATTCTCTTCTTTGGGAAAGTAAATTAGGTATGGTCATGTCCAAAAATATTTGAGGCATGGCTTCAAGCTCAATGGCTTCCACTCACACAAAGAAAGGGAAGTCATGATAAATACTTTTTTTTTTCTCATTTCTACTTAAAGTGAAATTAGACAAAGATACAAAATTTAAGGAGGGTTTTGTTCCTCATAGATAATTGGTTATACCAAAAATGTTAGTCATTGGATTTTGGCCTTGAAGAAAAAATCCTGACTAAGTCATCTTAGATTATCTTTCTTCCCTTACAACTATGGAATGAACAACCTTATACCAAACAAAAAACACGTTTGGAAAATGCATAAACATATCTGAAACCATTATGAATATATGCATGCACTCAAATATCTATTGAAATAGATTTATGAAAGTGGTTTATTTGCTATTAAAATTCAAATAAGATATTAGATCCATGTTTAAAAATTTAATTATGAGTGAATATTTTTTAGATTATGAATGAATATATTTTAAATGTGACTTTCTATTATGAATACAAACATTTTCTAATTATTATATAAGGATAATATGACAACCTAAACTAGTCCTTCAAATAAAAAAAAAAAGATGGTTTTAAAAAAAAGTGAAAAGTAAAAAAAAAACAAATAACAAACTTATACACAAATTCATGGAAAAATTCATGACTTCTTATGTATTTAGAATAAGTATGAGTGGAAACATAAATATGAAGAATGAGCTAAGCTTTTGAAATTTAAATAATATACCATTAAAAAAAACACCATTTAATTTACATTCAAAAAAACACTTACTAAATTTACCTTGATTTACATGAGAGGAAAAACTCTTACTAAATTTATATATCCACCTTTATAATTTACATTCCCAAAAAAGCACCAACTTAGTTTTACGTTGCACCACTTCAGTTTATAATTCCGCCCATAGGTAAAAAGGGTTTTATGCTCTAGTTTTCATAGGGGAATAGAATATTGTATTGCTATGTGGTGTGTAAATTATAATTTACTGTGGAAACTGTTCAAGGGTGTATTGTAATTTACCGTGTTTGATGAACTAGGAGTAAATTGTAGTTTATCGTGAGAAAGGAATTGATGAGATAACCAAGAAAACACACGCACACGACTAAAAAGATTTTTCGACTAAAAAGCCATCCGCTCCGCTCCGTTTATAAAATCCTTCGCCTCGCTTGCTCACCAATTTAATTCAAATCTCTCTAACGGAAATGAAAGAGCCGAAGTCTGGGAGTTTAATTTTAATTTTAGGCCAGCTAAGTAAGGATGCACTGGTGCAAGAATCAATGCACTCAGGGAGGCTGCAAGAATCAATGCACTCATGGAGCGGCTGATCAACTATAGGATTCTTTCATGCTTTTGTGGATGCAGGGTCAGGTAATGGATACCTTATTTTTCCAACAAAAATTTCTGTAATAATGTCTGTTAGATTTGTTTAATTTTATATTCCACCTATTATATTTATTTTCTTCTCTTCTTTGGTATTTTGCATGTGCAATTTGCAGTCTACGATGGATGGATGGAGGCAATTTGCAGTCTATTTGGTTCCTAATGTATGTTGAGTAGGGATGATTGGCTGTGGGATAGGAATTATTATCTTCAAGGATTTATTCAGAACCTGATTTAGATGTGTTTCTGATTTCCATATCTAGGATACATTTTCATGGATGCACAGCTCAGTCACTGACTGACGTTGCAGCCGTGACAGGTATATTTCTTGTTTTTATTTTATATTCATATTCATGATTTATTCTTTGGTTTTGGTTCCCTAGAATAGAGCAGAATTTTCTTATCCTTCCTCATCAAAGCCATGACCCACCCTATCAATTTGCCATCCCTGCAATTGAACTGACTCTCGTCCCCTGTTTTGACGTGATTTCCTCACCTGTTTTTAATCGATTACACCTATTCTCTTCTTGCTATAGAGATTTTTTCTTGAGTAAGGATGATTGGCTGTGGGATAGGAATTATTATCTTCAAGAATTTATTCAGAACCTAATTTAGATGTGTTTCTGATTTCCATGTCTAGGATACATTTTCATGGATGCACAACCCAGTCACTGACTAACGTTGCAACCATGACAGGTATATTTCTTGTTTTTATTTTATATTCATATTCATGATTTATTCTTTGGTTTTGGTTCCCTAGCATAGAGCAGAATTTTCTTATCCTTCCTCATCAAAGCCATGACCCACCCTATCAATTTGCCATCCCTGCAATTGAACTGACTCTCCTCCCCTGTTTTGACGTGATTTCCTCACCTGTTTTTAATCGATTACACCTATTCTCTTCTTGCTATAGAGATTTTTTCTTGAGTAGGGATGATTGGCTGTGGGATAGGAATTATTATTTTCATGAATGCATAGCCCATCCACCGGGGTTTCTTAAAGGATTTATTCAGAACCTAATTTAGATGTGTTTCTGCTTTCCACATCATGGATGCACAGGCCAGTCACTGACGAGCGTTGAAAGAAATTCTATCATTTTTATTGTTTTCCCACCGTATCACATTACACGCCAACCCCTTCTTCTCCCAATCGAAGAAATAAATAACCGGTGAGGCTATTGAGGAAGCCAACTGACTACCAGGTAAGCTTCATTGTCTGGGTTTTATGTTATTTCGTTTTCTATATTTTGCCTCTTTTCACCCAAACCTTCTACTGTCCCGCTCATTCTTTGTTTCGCTTCCTTACTATGGCCTCATCCTCTTCATAAACTATCGTCTCAGGAAGTTAGTAATTTGTCTCATATCTTTTATAACTCTGTTTTTCTAAATTTTCGTATAGAAATCTGCATAAACTAATCTGAAACTCGATATTGTTGGCATGAACGAACAGAGGACGAGAGTGAGTTTGAGTACAAAGAGGGTCCGAAGCGGCCTGAGCACTGCGAGGAACTCAAGGAGGAATGGAAGGCCCGTCGTCTCCCATCGATGTGGTGAAGAGACATGCCATAATTTATCTGAACCTGGGCAGGCTCCGTAGAATCTATTACCCTGCAAAAGCAACCCTTGTCAACAGGGGCCACGACATCATGGTCAGTAAGTGAACCTTCTTTTTTAACGCATTTTCCATCTAAAGATTTTGTGTTCGATCCGTTTTACACCTATTGCTGTATTGCATCAAGTGAACTGGTCGGAAGGCACTGGCGGTGTCGACATAGAAGGGAAAAGATTCACACTGCATCAAAGCCATTGGCACACCCCGGCCGAGCACACTGTATTATGGAAAAAGGTACAATCTCAAACCCCTCTTTTCAATCCCTGCTATCCTAATTTATATTATTGCTACTTAGGTGTTGTTAAAGGATTTTGCATCGAAGTGTGCATATTCATAGTCGAAGAAAAGAATAGTACCAAGATGCCAAGGCAATCAACAATTTTTTCCACCATATTTCAAATATTTAGCACTCAGATTTAAATTAGTTTGGGCCATTTGCTCAGATTTTTCCATCACTTCTTTGCTCAACATTTTCAACTCTTTAAATGTCGGAAACTTTGAGATCTAAGGGTTGTTTGGAAAATATCTAGATGCCAATACTGGGTAGTGAAGCAAAAGCTAATACAGTAAATGAAAGCTTTCTGACTACCAATGACCATTTTAAAGAGTAATTGTAATGCATGGCAGGTTAGCTCTTGCCTTCTACTGTAGAGTATTTGTATTAGATTACACCGCCACAATTAAAGCCAATGATCGTTTAGACACGTGGTAGATGAATATGTAAGGATTTAATGAAAATAACAACGACTAATTCTTCTTAGCCAGCTTTGAAGACAGGGCAAATAACCTATTCCTATTCAGGTTTGTTTGGACTTCATGATGAGAAATCCAGATTTGCATTTCCTGGAGACCCCAGTCATTTTGGAACCTATTGACATCACCCTCATCCAATCTTTCACTCTCTTTGCACCTCTCAATTGGTCTTATTTTCATTTTAGAGCTGCCAAAACAACATGGATACCTGATTCCCTGACACACACATTGATATCACTTTTATCTATCTTCTTCTGTACGTACAGCAATAGGTTTTCTTGAGGAAGCCTAGTAGGATCCTTCAAAATTTACTTTCACTCATCAATTATTGTTCCATATAAGCTCTTCGAAAACCTATGAAACCAATTGTAGTAGTAATTGTCGTGGTACTTGAGGTGGTAGGGATGATTGTGTTGATCATCAAAATGAAGGTCATTTCATAACACAATGATATCTAGGTATGCACATTTTCTTTGCTTCTCCTCTTTTCTTGCTGTGTTAATGTAATATTGACCTCGATTGTTCGGTAGGATTTATATACGTTTGCCACAATGTCAGACTAATAAACAATCCTCAATTTCATCTTCTAAATTTCTAATATGCCCATTCACCTCTCTAAACCCCGCAAATCCATTGGGGAAGAGTAAGAGTAACAATAACAATTGTATACGTCCAAGTGATACTTTTCTCTTGATATATTTTTTTCTCTTGTCCCCGTGTTCCTGTAGTCCTTTGAAGACTGTAATTTTGTTTCAGAATTTTTGAAACCATTATATATAATAATAATAATAAGTTCTTATAGAGTGTTATATACATTTAATGAAAATAAAAGATAATTGTGAAATTTTTTATGGAGAAGTTTGTTGAAAATAAAAGATAGTTGTGAACTTTTTGAGAGAATTTTGTTTAAAAAAGAATTGGGAAATTTTCTTTAAATTTGTGAATATAATTTTACTTATATTTATGTCATGAATGTTATGTGGTTGTTGCATAAAATAGGATCGACTAGTATTCTAAGTGGATTTCTTAAAGTTTGTATTGTTTTATTTTTAAAACAACATCAACAATTGTGTTGATTCCTATTCATGTTACCCCAAAGTTCTAACCATTTGCTGATCCTTGCCATATCTAGAGGATAGGATAGCCTTTCTCCCATAGAGGGAAAACGACATAGCCATGTTCTCTATAACCTTGTTTTTTATATTACTATGATGGACGAGTTAGCAGTTTTGAAGAAGGTTTTTGGGAAGGGTTCATTCAACAATTTTGTCCACGTGAAAGTAAAGGAACCAAAATCATACGATGGTGCGAGGAGCACAAATATATTAGGCGACTTTATTTGGGATATGGAGAAGTACTTGGACTGATTCGGGGTGACTTTGGAGGGGGGGAAATAAGAATTGTTGTGGTGGAGAAGTCAAGCAAAATAGATTGCTTTTGGTAACATGACAGAGGACTTCACCACATGGGAGAAGATGAAGGAAGCCTTGATAGCTCATTTTGGACCACAAGATGAGACTTGGGGTGCAAGAACAAAGGAGAGGTTCATTAAGTAAACAGGGAGCCTGCAAACACATGTGAGGGAGTATTCAAGTTTGATGTTGAAGCTTCTGGATATGGAGGAGAAGAAGGATAGTTTGTTCAATTTTGTGATTGGGTTGCAACCATGGGCTCAAGTTGAAGTAAAGAGGTAGAAGGTTTAGTCTCTTGAAGAAGCCGTCATTGTTGTAGACAAGCTTCTAGATTACTGTGAATGCAAGACATAAGGGAAGGAGCAAGGTGAGTGGAGGAAGAAAGCAGATAAAGGGAAAGAGAAGCCTTCGAAGGAAGATGGAACAAAGTCGGGTGGCTTTCCGAAGGGGAAGAAACCTCTTGTGTGTTGGTTGTGCAGTGAAGAGCACATGACCAAGCATTTTCCATTAATGAAGAAGGCGAAAACTTTGCAGCAGGTTTTTGGAGCAACTACGGTGAAGGAAGCAACCTTGAAACATGATCCAGAAAGGAGGAAGATAAATTTCGTGAAGATGGATGTAGTTGGGAGTCCAATGATGGCTATCTTGGATAGTGGAGCATTCACAACTTCATGAAAGAAGATGTGGCTAGGAGATTGGGACTGTGGTTTGTTCCAACCCATGCATCTTTTAAAGCGGTGAATTCAGAAGGAAGCAGAGTCCTTAGGATAGCGACAGATGTTTCGATGAAGATTGGAAGTGGCAAGGAAAGGTGGACTTCACTATCATTAGGATGGATGATTATGAAGTTGTACTTGGCATAGATTTTACGACTGAGTAGGAGGCTGTGCCAGTACTGCACTTGGGGAAACTGTTCATTCATGTAGGAATGAAGGAGCCAATGATCGTTCCTACTGTGGGAGCTATGGTAGGAGAATGCAGGATGATAGCCATTTGTGTGGAGGTAGGAAAACATGAATATGAGGTTCATGAGAGGAGCCATTCGTGTGGAGGTAGGAAAATTGGAATATGAGGTTCATGAGAGGTTGGATCGGGTGGAGTCCATTCTCATGGAACACTTGAAATTGATAGCAACATTGTTAGATGGTATTCAAAGTTTATTGGATAGGGAAGAGATGATGGATGTGGGGACTTTCCCTGGAGAGTGCGAGGCTATTGATGCCCAAACTTATACCGCTAAAGTGTAGAGGGGATGAGGATCAATGTGAAGAGGAGTATGTTGATTTGGAGGAGATGTTGATAGATGGATTGAGAGTTTGGAGTAGGAATCAGACCGAGAAGAGGATGAAGATGGAGGGATGTCTGTGGATCGAGATGGAACCGTAAAGACAAATATACTAGGCCATAACGATCCAAGTTCGATGAAGATGATGGAAGAGAGTATGGGTAGGTGTTCCTATCCACCTTTAATAAACTATATTGTAGAGAAGTATGGAGGGTTCATACCGAGCATGGGTGGATTCTTCTCGGAGACGAAGAGAGATGCCCTTGTGACGTGGAAAGGGAAGTCGTATGAATTCCCCACTCCATCTTTTTGAAGCTCATGAAGGAGATGGGCTCACTGTAACTCTCTTGAGATGGTGAGACCCTTGGGGGCTTGAGATGCCATTGAATGACACCTCATGATGAGCAGAACCAAAGGAAAGATTATGTGACAGGGAAGAGGTGACAATGGTTGCACATGTTTGGGTGCATGTGTTCTTATGTAGTTGATGCTACGGTCAGATTAGCTACCTGACTAGTCGATTGCATGAGGGGATCCAACACATGTCATTCTTACAGGTTGCAATACATGAATAGACATGGTATATATGTTGAGATGAGATTCTTTTGTATTAATGAAGGAAGTTGATGCGAAGGTTGTTCATGATTAGGACAATCTGTAGGATTTGGTGAAGAAGTTTGTCAAGGGGTGTGTTGTCGAGGATGACAACCATTTTGAAGTGGGGAGGGGGGAGGATGTCAAGCCTTTAGGCGTGGCACCCGAGCATGCCTGAGTTAGGGCGAGTTGAGTTCAGTAGAATGATTTGGTTGGCACAAAGAGCGTGCTCGAGATGAGTTCAATGGAAAGAATCCAGTGAGACAAGCGCACGAAGAACGCACCCGAGATGAGTTCGGTGGAATGATTGGAACGAATTGGAGAGCCGACATGAGGAGGGTGCTTATCCTAGGTGCACTTGACCGAAGAAAAGGCGTGCCTAGTCGAGATCTGCCCCACTGATGACAAGGTGTGCCCAGTTGAGACGCGCCCGCCAGAGTTGCAAAGGTACGCGAGTGAGGATGAGACATGAAGGCACATGACCGAAGGTGAACCAAAGGAAAGTTTGTATGTGACAAACAATGCAACATTATTTGGGGTTTATGGTCGGCTTGAACGAAGGAAGGTTGGCTTGAATTCCCAACCAACACATCCCTTGGAAGAGACATGACTGTTCATGGAGGCTGACTCATATATATAAGATGGAGTTAGAACATCAATCAATTGAAGATCAACAACCTCTCATCATAAGACAAGAAGGGGACAATGAAGGAAGAAGAGAGTTGGGTCTCATGAAGGAGCTTGCTTTCTAAAGCAAGCTGCGAAAGGAAGTTATGCAAGCTTGTGGAACGAGGCATCGTTGAAGGTGGTACACCATGGGGTATTTCTGTATTAAGGTTGTCTATAGGTCGAAGGGCTGCAACTTGTTTATTATTTGGGTTTGGTTGTGGGTTGCTAGTTGAAGGGTTTGTAACTCAGTTATTGTATATTTGTATTAGTGAAGGCTTGTGGCAGGGAACTGTTTGGAGTTTGGCCCAATCGAACTGAAGTCCATTATAAACTGAAGTTTTGTATATTGAAGTTTTATAGTCAAAGAGCAGTGGGGAAATTGTTTTGAAAGTTTCCCCTCCCTTTTATTGAAGTGTTATTTTGTACATGATTCGTGTTGTTTATGAATGAATGTGATTATTGTTGAAGTTAAGTTAATTGAAGTAAATTGTAATTGAAGTTAAGTTTTGAAGTGACTCTTGTACAGAGATTTGATTGAATAGTAATTTTGCAAGTATAAGATATTGATCTCGCTACAAGGTACATTGGTTAGAGGCATAATATGAGCATTAGTAAACTCAAATTGGTTTCACCATTGAGGAGAAAGTGCACCGGTGCCACACACCTCAAGGCATTCAGGAAGCTCATAGCTCAGAGGAGCATCCTTGGGGCATGACACCCACATTTTGATCCTAGACATTGGCTTGCCCGAGGGAAGTTATTTCTACGATGGAAACCTCACCATGTTTTGAGACATATACCTGTGAAAAATCCTAAACCAAAATTCCTATTGCAGCGACTGATGATATTTCTCCTATTTAAATTCCTTCAAACAAATTACTTGTAGTTTCCTACGACGAATATCGCAATACATACACTGCAGCCTTCAATTAATTAAATATTATACGGAAACAAGAGACTGAGCAAGAAAGAAAATACAACACAATAACAACGTTATTTTTGGACAAATGTCCCCGGAAAAACCCAATGAGGGAAAACCAGTGCAACAGATCTGAGGGTTTATTATTATTAAGCAATAGCAAATTCTGAATATATCCCTAAATACCACAAGGGTTATTCAGTTACAGAGAGAGAAATACTGGCATAAAGCTTTTTGAGATTACCTCATACAATCACTGAGAAAAATCCCAGTTGATTCGTCATTGGATGGGGTCCCTCTGGTAGGCCTTGTTGCTTCTGTGCAGTCCTCACGCAATACCTGTGTCAACCCCTCTAGACATTGCGTCACCCAGCCAACTGATCAATTTGGTACCTGGAGTCACTGCTCTCAGCCTTCTGGTCTCACACCCTAGCTCCTGGCTTTTGAAACTAACTCTGCTGCAAAATTTCAGACTCTCTCTCACTCTCTACGCTGCCTTTGCGTGGCCCTGTGTCAGCCTCTGCATGAAATCTGCTAGATCACTCTCTGCCTCTCTTTGTTGATGATTTTCCGACTGAGAAAATCTCTCTCTCCGGATGCTATCCCTGCCCCTCAACTGCAAGAAATCTACTCGATTAGAATTTCCTCCTGAGAACTTCTCACTTCAGAAATTCGATCTCTTGATCTCGCAGTGTGTTTTCCAAATGACCCACAAGCTTCCTTAAATAATCTTCTCATTGACATTCAACGACCCAGATTAAAAGCTAATCAATGGTAAGATCATTTTAGCTTGATCTTTGTCTTCTTCTAGAAGTTACACCTACAATTAGATTGATACCCATTAATATTTTTAATTTCCTAAGTTTAGACTTAGGGGCCCATTAAAAATATTAATTATTTTAGTAAAATTGTTTTTGGGTGGAATTTCCCAAAATGCTTTCCGGGTTCTTTAGAATACATGTGCCCAAGCCTCCCTGCAAACTTTGAGGCATAGAGCACACCTGATGCTACCCCAAATCAACAATACCATGCCTTCAAGAGGGATATTGAGCCACTTGATCCTGAAAGACTTCATCTTTTGGGGGACCTCCATCTTCGATGGTTTTGTTTACATTTGGATACCTTGCTTATTATCTTAGTCTCCTTTACTTTGTGAATTAAAAGTGACTTTCCTGTAATTTTTCTAGGCTTAGGAGTTGGTGTTGCATTTGCCTCTACTTGAGCCAAACCAAAAATATTATTAGTGGAGGTATACAACTTGCTTCGACAATTAGATTACTATGTTAAAAAATTTTGTCATAGAATAATAGTCTCCCACTTCTAAATCATTCATGGCAATGGTGGGAATATGGGAATGTATTTTCCATTATTTTCTGTTTGGTTCTCTCTCTATATTTTCTTATTTTGTCAACTCTATTTTTGGTCACCTCACTACTGATTGATTCCCTCTATGTCATTGTCATGAGTGGGCCCAACTTGAGATACTTCTTCCTAAATGGTTCTAGTCACCATGATCCTTCCTCCTTGTTACTTTCTTGTAACGTTGGTTTTGGTTGTTTCATACTCATGTTAGATATTTTTGTCTTCACTAGTATGTCACTAGTTCATCACAACTCACACCTTTGCTTGTTTTGTGATAGCATTGTCTCATGTAGCCTTTGCTTTTGTCTTTCGAAAGTCACTTCTTCTCATGCTAGAACTACCATGGTGATCGTGTTTCCAAATCTTGCCTTCATTGGTGCTTTACCAGTCTTTGTATCTCTTGCACCCTAGGTAGCTAGAAGTGGGCATAGCTATCTCGTAGTTTCATAGCTATTTCACGGACTTTGCCACTTTAGATGTCCTTTATTTACATCTATTTTGCAATTGACGAGGTCGCTTGGATGATTATGAGGATATATTCTTACCTTGGAAACATCCTTGAACAAGCTCCAACATCAAGACATCTCTTTTTTTTAGTGAACTATAACTATCGCAATTCTAACTAATCTTCTTAGGCTTTTTGCATTTCATATATGCTTCTTTTTTAACACTACTATTATCTAGCTTGTTTAGCATGGACCCCATTTTATGTATTTGACACGTTTTGGCTTGGGACAATGGGAGATGATTCTATGATTGTTCATGTGGCATCACATTTCATGGGCCAATTTCATAGTTGACATGGTAGTACACATATGCGACGACATTGGTCACTTCATTTAAGGACCATTTAGGCAAATTTTACATGCATGGGCATCCTCTTGACATTTCATGGTTAATATCATTGAACGACCTCATATTTCATCATCTTTCTAGCTATTTTACCTGGGAATAGAGCTCCCAACCCTTTGCAGACACATCTACTTGCTATTTGAGAACATGTGGCTTCATTATTTTTGACTTGGAGAGGGTCATTTCATAATTTTTGGAGGTCACTTTCATGATTTTTAGGATATGTTCTTATGTTCGAAACCTCTCCTTGAACTCTTGAGCTATTTTGGAGGATCTTTCAACATATTTGGCCCTTTTCACTTGACGCGTGTGGACCTCCCACCGTCAAGCACTCAGGCTTAGGCACTCGAATGTGCTCAATTTAGGCCGAGTCAAATTTGGTGGAATTACTTGGACAACACGAAGAGCGCCCCCGAGATGAGTTTGGTTGAATGACTTTGGTGAGATGGGTACATGAAGAGCACACCCAAGATGAGTTCGGTGGAACAATTGGAACAACTTGGTGAGTTAGCACGACAAGGGTACCCAACCAGAGCACTCTCTATCGAAGATAAGGCACGCCTAGCTGAAGATAATATGCGCCCGTCTGATTTGCGAAGGCACATGATCGAGGATCAACGTGAAGAGGAGTATATTGCAGAAAAGTATGGAGGGTTCATACCAAGTATGGGTGGATTCTTCTCGGAGACGAGGTGATAGGGCATTGTTCTATGGAAAGGGAAGTCGTATGACTTTCCCGCACCACCACCTTTTTGAAGCTCATGAAGGAGATGGGCTTATTGTCACTTCCTCAAGATGGTGAGACCTCTAGAAGCTTGAGATACCATTGAATGGCGCCTCATGATGAGCATAGTCGGAGGAAATTTTGTGCGACATGGAAGAGGTGATAATTTTTGCACATGTTTGGGTGCATGTGTTCTTGTGGAGTTGATGCTACAGTTAGATTAGCTACCTGACTAGTCGATTGCGCAAGGGGGTCCAAAACATGTCATTCTTACAGGTTGCGATACATGCATAGACATGGGATATATGTCAAAGACGAGATTCTTCTGTATTGATGAAGACAAATGATGTGAAGGTTGTTCATGATGAGAAGAGTCTTTATGATTTGGTTAAGAAATTTTCCGAGGGGTGTGTTGTTGAGGACGACAACCATTTTGACATGGGGGAGGATGTCAAGACCTTAGGCTAGACACCTGAGCACGCCTGAGTTAGGCCGAGTCGAGTTCGGTGGAATGACTTGGTTGGCATGGAGGGCGCGCTTCAGATGTTCAATGGAAAGACTTTGGTGAGACGAGCGCACGAAGAACGCACCTAAGATGAGTTTGGTGGAATGATAAGAACAAATCTGAGAGTCGGCACGACGAGGGTGTCTATCATAGTGCACCCAATCGAAGACAAGGTGCACCTAGCCAAGATGCACCCGATTGAAGATAATATGTGCTGAGATGAGACACGTTCGCCAGAGTTGTGAAGGTACATGACCGAGGATGAGACACGAAGGCACACGACTGAAGTTGAACTGAAGGAAAGTTTGTATGCGACAAATGATGTGACATAATTTGGAGTTTATGGTTGGCTCAAACGAAGGAAGGTCGGCTCAAACGCCCAATCGACACGTCTCTTGGAAGAGACATGACTTTTCATGGAGGGTGACTCATATATATAAGATGATATGAAAGGAGTTAGAACATCAATCAACTGAAGATCAACAACCTGCCATCTCTAGAAAAGGAGACAACGAAAGAAGAAGAGAGTTGGGTCTCACGAAGGAGATCGCTCCCTAAAGAAAGTTGCGGAAGGAATTTGTGCAAGCTTGTGCATTGATGAGAGTGGTACATCGTAGGGTATTTGTGTATCGAGGTTGTGTGTAGGTTGAAAGGACACAACATGGATAGTTATTGGGTTTGGTTGTGTATGGCTAGTTGAAGCATTGTAACTGGGTTATTGTATATTTGTATCTGTAAGGGCTTGTGTTAGCGAACTGTTTGGAGTTCTTCCCAATCAAACTGAAGTCCATTATAAAACAAAGTTTTGTGTATGGAAGTTTTATAGTCATAGTTTAGTTGGGAAATTGTTTTGGGAGTTCCCCCTCTCGTTTATTGAAGTGTTATTTATGTACATGATTCGTGTTGTTTATGAATGAATGCGATTATAGTTGAAATTAAGTTAATTGAAGTTAAGCTTTGAAGTGGCTATTGTAGTGAGATTTAATTGAACAAGAATTTCGCAAGTATAAGATACCAGTCTTGGCATAGGGTACATGGGCTAGAGGCCTAGTACGAGCATTAGTAAACTCAAGTTGGTTTCACCATTGAGGAGAAAGTGCGCTGGTGTCGCACACCTCAGGGGACTCAGGAATCTCATAGCTCAGAGGTGTGCCCTAGTGGCGTGGCTTCTAGATTTTGAGGCTACTAATTAGCTTGCTTGAGGGAAGTTATTTTTAGGAGGGAAACCTCACCATGTTTTGAGGCTTACAACATGCCTTCTGGAGGGATGTTGAGCCTCTTGATCCTAAAATATTTCATCCTTTGGGGGATGACCCTTTATCTTCAATGGTTTTGTTTACATTTGGCATACCTTGCTTATTGTCCTAGTCTTCTTTACGTTGTGGATGCCAAGTGACTTTCCTGTAAATTTTCTAGGCTAAGGAGTCAGTGTTGGCTTTGCCTCTACTTGAGCCAACCCAAAAATATTATTAGTGGATGTATGTAGCTTTTTTGGACAATGAGATTACCATGCTTGAATTTTTCGCATGCAATAGTAGTCTCCCACTAGTGAATCATTCATGCCAATGGCAGGAATTAGTCTTTCCATTCTTTTCTTTTTGACTCTCTCTCTCTCTATATTTTCTTGTTTTTTGAACTCTATTTTTGGTCACCACACTAGTGATTGATTCCCTCTAAGTCATTATCATGAGTAGGGCCCAACTTGAGATACTTCTTCGTAGATGGTTTTAGTCAACATGCTCCTTCCTCCTTATTACTTCCTTGGAACGTTGGTTTTGGTTGTTGCATCTTGTAGACTGCAGCGATGGGATTGCTTAATCATTTATCCAACACATCCTTCCTCTAATATTTTTCTCCTTGACTTTGCTAGTACTACCCTAGTGTCGATTTGGAGGAAGAAGATGTTGATAGATGGATTGAGAGTTTGGAGTATGAATCAAACCGAGAAGAGGATGAAGATGGAGGGATGTTCGTGGACTAGGATTGAACCGTGAAGACACTAAGCCATAACGATCCAGTTTCGATGAAGTTGATGGAAGAGAGTATGGGTAGGTGTTCCTATCCTCCTTTGATAAATTGTATTGTAGAGAAGTATGAAGGGTTTATACCAGGGATGGGTGGATTCTCCTCGGAGACAAAGAGAGATGGCCATGTGATGTAGAAAGGGAAGTCGTATGACTTCCCCACACCACCATCTTTTTGAAGCTCATGAAGGAGATAGGCTCACTAGAACTTGCTTGAGATGGTGAGACCCCTGGGAAATTGAGATGCCATTGAATGGCACTTCATGATGAGCAGAACTTGAGGAAAGATTGTGTGACAGGGAAGAGGTGACAATGGGTGCACATGTTTGGGTGCATGTGTTCTTATGGAGTTGATGCTACTGTCAAATTAGCTACCTGACTAGTCAATTACATGAGGGGATCCAACACATGTCATTCTTACAGGTTTCGATACATGAATAGACATGGTATGTATGTTGGAGATGAGATTCTTTTGTATTGATGAAGACAGTTGATGCAGAGGTTGTTCATGATGAGGACAATCTTCGGGCTTTGGTTAAGAAGTTTGTCAAGGGGTGCCTTGTCGAGGACGACAACCATTTTGAAGTGAGGGGGCGAGGGGATATCAAGCCCTTAGGCTAGGCGCTTGAGCACACCTTTTTTAGGGGGAGTCGAGTTCGGTGGAATGACCTGGTCGACACGAAGAGTGTGTTGAAAGTTGTAACTAGGTTCGGTCTTCATAATGACATGTAATTATGATTTTATGTAAAGAGACGTAAATAAATGAAAATTATTGTATTGACTTGCTTCATGGGTTTCATGAGCAAGGATTTTGTTTTTGAGTCAAGACTCCCATTGAGATTCTTTACGATTTATTTGTCATCTAGTCATAAAACATAAGAGTCATTGTCATGTAAATGAAGTCATGTTACACTATGTAAAATCTCATCTTGTCTATGTAAAGTATCCTCCAAAGAACTTGTCACAAAATCTTTCCAAGTCGGACTACAAACATGAAAGAAGCTGCCAAGACAAGTTGGCCTACATCTACTTGTCAAGTCGGCCTAAAGACCCAAAGAAGAGGGGTATAAGTAGGGGAACTCGACCTCCATTATAAGCATCATGTTCGAACTCAATTCCAACAAAGAAGCACAAAAGGAAGTGCGAAAAGGAGGCAGTAAGAAAGGGTTTTCTTTAGGATAAAATGGACACTCTTCTAGGGTATCGAAGGAAGAATCTTCTAGGAAAATCGAAGCAAATTCTTTTGGGACAATGAAGTAGATTCTTCTAGGACAACGAAGTAGATTCTTTTGGGGCAGCAATATCTTATGGGGCAGCGAATAAGGAATCTTCTGCAAGGTAGTGAATAAGTTTCTTCTCGGATATCGAAGGAAGGAATCCTCTGGAATAGTGAAGTAGAGGCCGAGTTTCTCTAGAAGACCTAGAGACCGAGATTCTCTAGGGAAATTGTGAAGGTGCACCATAAGAAGTAGAGACCAAGTATCTCTAGAAGAAGCAAGAGAAGGAAGGACAAAGAAGACTAGGTTAATGACAAGGTTCTTGAAAGAGGATACTAAGAGTCAAGGGTCAGTGTCATGATCTTGGTACTTATCAGTTGAAGATCTAGAAGAAGAATTTTATCAGGTTTTCCTCTCTAGAGGTGAGAGGTTTCTCCCTGGTTGGAGAAGCCATATATTGTGTCACTTGTCTTTATTTTGATAATTGTCTTGATGGAAAAGAACATGCTAATAGACTAACAAAGTGAAAGATCATAAGTAATTGAAGAACAAGCATATCAAAAGCAATTATCAAGAAGAGAAATTGTTAACATTGAATGCCCTAGATTTCTCAACAAAGCTCACCCGAGGGGAGTTCGATGGGAAGAAGTCAGTGAGACAAGTGCATGAAGAACGCACCCTAGATGAGTTTGGTGGAATGATTGGAACAAATTGGAGAGTCAACATGACGTGGGTGCCTAGTCGAGGTGCACCTGACTGAAGACAAGGCGTGGCTCGCCTAGATGTGCTTGACCACGAAAAGGTGTTCCCAATGGATACATGCTCGACTGACGACAAGGTGTGATTAGAATTTCCTCCTGAGAACTTCTCACTTCAGAAATTCGATCTCTTGATCTCTCGGTGTGTTTTGCAAATGACCCACAAAATTCCTTAAATAATCTTCTCGTTGACATTCAAAGACCCAGATTAAAAGCTAATGAATGGCTAAGATCATTTTAGCTTGATCCTTGTCTTCTTCTAGAAGTTACACTTACGATTAGATTAATACCCATTAATATTTTAATTTCCTAAGTTTAGACTTAGGGGCCCATTAAAAATATTAATTATTTTAATAAAATTGTTTTTGGGTGGAATTTCCCAAAATGCTTTCTGGGTTCTTTGGCATACATGTGCTTGAGCCTCCCTGCAAAGTTTGAGGCCTAGAGCACGTCCGATGCTACTCCAAATCAACAATACCATGCCTTCAAGAGGGATATTGAGCCACTTGATCCTAAAAGACTTCATCCTTTGGTGGGAGATTCTCTATCTTCGATGGTTATGTTTACATTTGGCATACCTTGCTTATTATCTTAGTCTCCTTTACTTTGTGAATGAAAAGTGACTTTCCTGTAAATTTTCTAGGCTTCGGAGTTGGTGTTGCCTTTGCCTTTACTTGAGCCAAACCAAAAATATTATTAGTGGAGGTATACAACTTGCTTCGACAATTAGACTACTATGTTTGAATTTTTATCATAGAATAACTAGCAAACATGGTATATTCAAGATAACAATGTAGCATAGAATTGAAGCATGTATTCAAGTGCTCATGAAACAATTTACCAAGGTAAATGGAAACGAATAAAAGTTTGTTAAGAATATTAAATGCTTGCATATAAAGGATGAATTGCCCAAAGTAAAGTGTAAGCTTGTAGCTTCAAATAACAATGAAATAAAGAATGCAAAGCTCAAATGAAATTGTAACAAACTTTAACTTAATGAAATGTGATACTGAGGTTGTATTAATTCCCAATTAAAGCATGCATGTAAGTAAATGAAGTATGAAAGCTTAAACCATGCAAATGTCAATCAACCCAAGAGAAGACTCCCTCTAAATGGGGAGATAGAATACCATGGGAGAAATCTCAAGCTCCCACAAACAAATTAGATCTTTTATTAGTATTACAATGAGAAGAGGGCCCTTCAAAGTCCTCAACTAAACTTCAAGGAGGGTCCTCACAATAATTGCGTGAAACTTGGACACTAGACCTCATTTCTTGAGAAAGTAGTAACAAGATCTCACAAAACTTATGCAAGGGAAACAAGGTGTGACTTTCCTCCAAATGCCCATGGCTTAGAAAGGAAAATGGGCAGACCCCTAGTGAACTCGACTTGGCCAAAATAAGCTTCAAAATGGCTCATGACATCCTTGGAAATCGAACCCCCAACATTTGCAAAAGGTCCTGCAAACACTTGCTAGATGTTGTAGGAGATTGCTCTTCAAAATCTACCACACAAGAGTTAGCAAACAATCCAAACAATGACTGCAAAATAGGTTAAGTATTAGTGAAAAAATTAACAAGATAAAAATTCAAACATAGTTACAAGTACATACCAACTAGCTTATCAAAAGTTACAAATTCAAACATAGTTACAAGTACATACCAACTAGCTTATCAAAAGTTGGCACAACATGTCTATTAAGCTTGAAAAATACTAGGACACTTGGAATGCTTCTAAATCCTAGATAGGGTATCCACCATCAACTACAAACAATAACTAGCAAACATGGTATAGGAAGGCATCTCACTAAGCCACTTGTAGCCACTTCAAAGGGTGCCCAACAAACTAGCATGAATACCACCAAGCCGACCATTAATTTCTCACTTATCTGTTCGTCACATATCCTAGTTCCTTGTCACCCAAATATATCAAACCCTAGTAGATCATGTCTTCTCTAGATTTTGGTTGTCACAAACCCTAGCTCCTTCAACCCTCACATCAATACAATTATAACGACTCTAATTTAATCTCATTAATGAAACACAATTATTTGTTGACTCCTATATTCAATTCACAATGATGGGCACAAGATGCTAAATTAGAATATATGAGCAACACCATAAACTACTCTAATCTCTATGTGAATATATGTTAAAAATTAGATCCTCAACTACAGAAATTGTGGATAGCAATGTACTTCATTTCTACAAACAATAAAGTTAGAAGTATAGGCCAATTAGCCTATGACAAGTTGATACATGTCATTCATGCTTGTCATAAGATAGGACACTTCAAATGTTTCCAAACACTAGCTAGGGAATCCACCATCAATAAGAAACCATAACTAGTGAAGATGGCCTAGCAAGGCATAACACTAAGATACTTGTAGCCACTTCAAAGAGTGAACAACAAACTCGCATGAATACCTACAAGTCCACCCTTGATTCGCCACATGCATAGCCCGACGAACCTTAGGTGCAGAAAAGGATGTACATTGCCTATGTGCAGGTTGATGGGGGATGTGAACCAGGAGGTTTGTTATGAAACCAGCGCACAAAAAGATGGAAAAGATAGATCAACACCTTAGAATTCAGCCTCTTCGAGGGGGCAACCTCCTTTACATTACATAAATGAAAAATTCTTGGATGATTCAAATGACAAAACCTCCTTTCT
>APFE031433824.1:0-32411 GCA_000404065.3 Pinus taeda
ATGACACTACCATACCTCATAAGATTTCTTAAAATAATTGTCATGTGCGTGATCCTAAATCTGATGGCAGAATGAATCTTATCATAACCTGGAGAGGACATCGACTGACAAAATATGAACGGTTCTAATGATGCATCTCCTGAGATTTGACATTTCAAGAAAATATGCTGCAAAAAACCCCGAATCCCCGATTTCGTAGCGCAGACAATTATGAAATGACAAACCGCGCTACGAAATGGCTGCTAGATGATATGCTGCGGAAAGGTGGAAAAATGATTGCGCAGCTAAATTGGCCAATCAGATCGCGCTGCGAAACTGCGCAAAATCAGAATGATGTAATCAAGACAAGACATGCTTTAAACTATAATGAGGGAGAGTATCTAACGGTTTTTTACAATGACTCACATCAATACCTTTAGAAAATCTAACTTCAAAGTGACACACTTAAAAACCTATTTACTTAAACCAAATTTTTTTATATGAATCTTTGGACATAGGTGAACTGTGGTTTTAAGTGATAACAATATTATTATCAATAAATCAAAATTGTCAGAGACAACACCAGACATGCCAACAATCACCACTGCATTTCTACCTTAGTATTTGTAGTCAACAAGTTCATCACCATCTTGCAATTTAAAGTTAGTTCCTTCAACTATGACGATGAAATTTCCAGATGGCATAATTTTTTCCATCAAATTAGTGTGCTTCTGACAAAAGGAAACTATATAGGATTACATGCTTTAAAACAACTATTTGGTCTTTAATTTGCAATTACAATGATCATATGGGCAGAAAGGCAATGGCAGCTCATCTACAGACACCATGGTCTTTTATCCAATTCAATAAAAATTTAAATATGGCCAGCAAAACAAAACTCTTTGCTTTACAACAATCAATTAAACAAGCAGAATACATGTCCTTGGGCAAAAAAATCCCCAAAAAAGAAAAAGAGGCCAGTACAGAAATCCAAGGGATGGCTGTCCTCTGATCCTTACCTCATAGAAGGAAAAGTGGAAGAAAGCATGGAGAACAATCCAACCCAATCTGAAGTGGCTGTAAAAGCTCACAACGACAATGAACCCCAAGCATAGAATGATATCAAACCACAAGAGATTCAGTCATCAGAACAGCAGGATAATGAAGTACATACAGAACAAGGGAAGGGGGTCACAAAGAGAGCACATGCTTCAGAGACTTCTGACTCTGACAAAGAATCCCCACTGTAGACATCTGGATGTGAGGTGGCTATGGTTCCAGTTGATCGGACCTTGGGGAGTTAGCAGAAAGTGCAGAAAAAGAAGGGCAAGAAAGAGAAAAGATTATTATCACTTAACTTCCAATTTTTCAAATATAATTTTTTCCATTTTTCTCTTTAGTTCATAAGCCGAGAGGCTTATCATATGGAATGCTTTCAGCGTATACAGAATGTAATTTTATTTCCTTGTTTTTTCAAGATGGATAAAATTACAGGTATTTTTCCTCAGACAAACAAGAAAATGACCCTAGCTCCATTTTTTTCAACACACTAATAAATGTGTTCAAACACACATGGAAAAAGATGTGACAAACGTACAAGAGCATTAATGATATGTTTTATTCAATCCAATAACATGCAGAATACATATGCACATATAAGAAGCAGCTTGTTGATGTGGGAGAGATGGAGGAGAAGGAGATAGTGGACTATTCAAAGGAGGAAGAGGAAGAACTTCACGTCGGTATTCAAATCAAGAAACGATCTCATTGGGCATTGGAATGTGCCAAGGGCTTCAAGTTTAGGGTATGGCCCAAAATCAACAAGGGTAAATCACTCCATCCATAAGCCCTAGTCATTTCCAATTTCTTGTTGACAAGGAGGTCCAATCCAAAGATCAACAAAACATACAAACCTTAGAATTTATGAAATGGTTCCCTAATGGAGGTACCAAGAGAGAATGTCACATCAAGTAACATCATCAAAGGTACCAAGATATGGAGCCATGCCTCAATTGGGATGGCCAAGGATTTCAAGGCTTCATTAATCAAGGAGGCTCATGGAAGTAATGTTGGTACCGGGACAAGGCCATAACCAATTAATAGCTTACCATGAAAATGAATGTAGTATCTCATTTCACAATACACAATAAGGGGGAGGGATGTAAACTATCAACCCATAGGTTTTAGTTCTCAAACCCTTGAAGCAAGCCCAAACCCTCCACTTTGTGTAAACGAAGGAACCAAAGGAGGGGTTGGCTTTCGAATTCTAACCCAATAGGAATTGTCAAGAGTTTTTCTTGAACCAAGAGAAGAAACAAAAAGGCAAGAGAAAATAAGGGATAGGGTGAATAAAAGGAGTGTGTGCTCAGAACGAGAGGGTAAAGTTGGTACTAGGAGAAGATGTCACAGTGGAGGAGGTTCTCTCTCTAAGAGAAAAAGCAATGATAGGGAGAATCTTCAAAAAGGTGGTTTCAACGAAACTTGTGTAACTCGATGGAGGGAAACGACAACTTGAGTACACATTTGTGTTCCATGTTCTTAGAAGGGGAGGGATGGCCTTCAGATTCAAAATATGGGGCTAATGTAAACAGGATTTTGAAAGGAAAATGGTATTGGGGTCCTACAATTCTAGATAAAAAGATGAACATCATGTTTCAATCCTAGATGGGGAAAAAGGCCTTCCAACCAATCTAGGTGAAGCCACCAAACCTTCCCTTAAAACTATGAAATCGAAGTGGTTTTGGAGGTAATTGCCAATTTTGTAAGATCTTAGATCAATATGGAAGAAAATACCCAGTTCAAAATCAATAGAACAGTTGCCAAAATACTAGTAGGGATAAACCTGCAAGAGGGGTTCCCAATAGATGTAGGAATATATTTTGAAAAATGGAAATTCTTCTAGGATATTTTCATGGTCATATGATGAAATATTTTCTGCACTCTACAATAAAGTGGGAAGGAACTAAGGTCTAAAGGCTATCCCACGAGAATCGGGAAAAAAAAGAAACCAAAATATAGCAAGAATTTAGTTATTTGTAATGGGGAAGGAAAGATGGCCACAGCAAAGTCAATATACGAAAAGCACATGGACAAGGGATCAACACAAGAAAAATCAATGATAGAGTTAGTGGGAAGACTAGCAAAAGATCGTCTCACGTAGAGGGGCAAAGAGTTACAGCGAAATTGGGAAGCAGTTAGGGTAGAGCTTGATAAAACCATGGTCACTCAAGATAAAGGAATGATGCATACTATTAAGCCCCCTCTATCCTTGTATGATAGTGATCTTGTCTCAAATAATATCTCAAAAGAGGTCCAAATAGGTTCCCTACACCTCAAGAAAGAAAAAAAGGGTAATTTAATTATCTTCCAATAAACCCTCAATTGTTGATGTTTGTAGCATCAGAGGGTCTTATGCATAAGCTAAGTGTCTAGCATAAAGGAGAGAGTCCTCTTTAGGTGCCTGTTTGAGAGGAGCAAGTATTATGATTTCTTTCCTAAGTTTTAACTTAGGAAAAGCACATTAATTTATTTATTGATTAATGTTGGCTACATGGCTAAAGTTTCCAAGGATAGACAATTTAATTATTTAAGTAAATTAGATCTAATCTCCATTGTTGATGTAAGAGTGGGTTAGGATTTGATCCTAGCCCTCTATCACTTTGGAGATTAGGGATTTGGCTCAATGAGAAATTATAAAAGGAGCTTAAGAAAGAGGATTAAAAAACAACATTGTAATTTAGAAAGAGATTTTCTTAAGGAGTGAGAGGCTCAAGTGACTGAAGAGAAAGAGAAAGTGTGCAGCAAGGGTTTTCAGGAAGGGAAATTAGAAGGCTGAAAATTTGGAGCAAGGCCGAGATCTTGGAGGAGGTCGAGATTTCTGTGCAGGCCATGTTTTTGGGGTGAGGCCAAGTTTCAGCCAAGGGCCACGTGAAGCAATGAAGGGGGCTTGGTTTCCAGCCAGTGGGGCTGAGTCTTTCCAGTGCAAAGGCCATACAGCTAAAGGGAAGGGGGGGTGGGGAATTCACAAGTAGCCGAAATTCACAAATAGCAGCCGAGATTTGCCAGGGCCGAATTTATTCAAACATGCCGAATTTCTCCTGGGCTGAAAAAACCAGTGGGCTATTTTCAGGTTTGATTATTGTAATTTCTGTTTATCTCTTCCGGAATAATAAAAGTGAAGGACGGTTTGATTGCGCAGATTTATGAGCTGTTTGTGATTGGTTTTTCTGAGTATTTTCTGCAGCAAATTTATTGTGAAAAGTTAGAAAACTAGTGTGGTTGTTCTCAGCAGTTCAGAAAATTAATTTTACTGGTTAAATAAATTTATGGCTATACAATAATTGCTGTGTGAAATAGATCAGACCTTAAGGAATTTAGGCTTCTGTGATCCATAATCTTGTTTAGAGAAAAAATTCGGCAAAATCACATACAAAATCATTTGTCAACGCGTTTCGAACCAACCAGTGTGGTTCATCGTCAGGACAAGTTGAAGATCCAATCTGAGCGATGCAATAAATAGGGACAGCAGGCCATCCCAACAGCTAAATTGACAGGAAAACGGTTACCAGAACTCTAACAGCTAGATCAGACCTTGTATTTAGAAGTTAACATCAATAATAAGTACTCATCAATAACAAGAAGCTCTCTACCCCTTACAAAAGACACCTTGATTAATAAGGCTCCTTCATGTGAGGAGATTAAGCCACTAGGGTCTAAAGCTAATGTCATATGAAGTGGCTCTTCCAGCACTCCTCCTATATCATGTGAAGAAGCCAGAGGCAGTTAACCATATAAATTATGGCCTGTAGAAGGAAGATCAAGGTATTGAGGGGACTATCTCTAGACACAAGTCAAACCAAAATTGTGGGTAGGAAATTCTGGAAGACAACTGACCATCAAGGAGGGCCTTTAGAGCAAGAAGTGCTTAAATGAGGGTTACCTAATGATAACCCTATCCTTAAATGCATGGGGGATAGGGATCACTCACAAAAAACTATTCCTCAAGAGAATGACATCCAATTGTAATCCTGAAGTAATCCTAATACAAAAGACAATGTGTGATGGGAGAAAAGGTGAAGTTATGATGTCATCCTTTGTTAGAGTAATATTTCTTCTCTTTAGATTCAAATGGGAGGTCTGTTGGATTATTCACCAGATGGAATAACTCCTTAAATCTAATTCAATGTTGGTCCCTTAATGCATGAATACAAACCAAATTATGGTCAAGGGAATTAGAAAAGCCTTTCTCTATTAACAATTTATATGGCTCTTATAAGGATAGAAGTGCATTCTAGGACAATTCTACACTCTTGGGTTTATTAAAAGAAGACAATGTAATATTGACAAGGGACTTAAATCTTACTATCAGAAAAGGTGAGGTCTAGGGAACAAATGCTAGATCAAATCCTATGGCAGATTATTTTATATATGTGACTGAAGAAATAGTTCTTTTGTGATGTAGAATCCTTAAACTTTAAAGTCAGTTACTACTTAGAGAAATTGCAGAAGTTCTTGGTGGCGGAAAAGATCATGGAGGAAGCAAACAGTAATAAATCATGGGTTGGGACAAGGGGATCGTCAAAGCATCTCCTAGTATTACTTCACAATATAAAAAGAAGAGAACAAACCTCCAAGCCCTTTCAAGTTTAATCCTAAAAGGCTGGAAAATGGAGGAAATATGACAACTCAAATGGAAACTCAACCATGTTCCACTATGCAGAAAATATAAGAAGGTAACAGCAGAATGGGCAAAACAAAGTTCTCAAAACTCCCAAAAAGTTACTAGAAGTTGAAGACCAAATTGAAAATATGTTTGACTTTCCTAGAGAAGGAATCTTTCCAAAAGAATTTACAAACCAATTAAAGGAGACGGAGGAGGAGAAAAGGATGCTACTGGAGTAGGAAGAAGCTGAATAGAGGATGGAAAGTGGGGCAATATAGTTCACAGAGAGTGACAAGTACAACAACACCAAGTTGTTCTGAAAGTACACAAAGCATAAGAAAAACATAAACACTATATAGTAAATGAGAAAGGAAGATGGAACAAAGGTCAAAAGGTTCCAAAAGGTAGCAAAAATAGGGGTCACTCACTTTCAAACGATCTATTGGGAACATAACAGGGCAAAGCCAAAGGACATAGTAAAAATGACCACTTACTTCCTCTGGCTCATTGGTCAGGATCAAAATGGAGAAATCTCAATAAAGTATCAAAAGAACTTATAGTAGTAATGGAATCATTTAGAAGGCAAAAAGTCCAGGCCCAAATGGGTGGAGACTCAAAACCTATATGAGATTCTATGATATGTTAAAGAAAGATTTATTGACGTTCGTGGAGGAATCAAAATCCTCTAGAAATTTTCTCGCTGCCCTAAACTCAACTTCAAAGATCTCATTCCAAAGAAGAATAACGCCAAAGTTTTTGAAGATGGTAGGCCAATTTCAATATACAAAGTAATAGCTAAAATAATACCCAACAGGTTAAAGAAAATCTTCTCAGACGCTATCTTTCAAAAGCAGTTTGGCCTCTTGCATAATAGGTAGACTCATGATGCAACGATGGTAGCCCAAGAAGGATTCCATTCTTTAAAATCAAAAAAATAGCTACCCATGGTGCTTAAATTAGATCCATATTGGATTGAGTATTCAAGAAGTAAATTGGATAATGGGTTGTTTCTCATCAGTGCCTTTTGTAGTATTAATTAATGGATCAACATCTGAATTCTTTCATCCTTCAAGGGGACTAAGGTAAAGATTCCCTATTTCAACTTTCCTCTTCCTTCTAATTGTTGAATGTCTAAGTGGGTTGTAAAAGAATCTAAGAGATCAGGAGCCTTAAAAGTGATAACAACGGGCAGATAGCTAACCATGGCCCCTTTTCTATTTGTGGATGACATTATCTTGTTTGGTCTTGCCACCATGTTATCCTTCACAAGGACTAAGGTAGGAATGCCCAGCATCAATTTTCTTGTTCCTTCTGGTTGTAGGTCTAAGTAGGGCTGTAAAAGAATTCAAGAGAAAAGAAGCCTTAAAAGGGATAAAAATGGGCAGATCACTAACTTTGCCCCCTTCATTGTGGATGATGTTATCTTGTCTGCTCTCAGCACTATGAAGAAAGCTGAAAAAGATAAAGAGATCTTACATTCATAGTACAAGGCAACAAGGATGGAAAAACTGCCCACAAATCCACCATTTTATTCAATGGGTAGCAGCTGAGAAAGAAAGAAGGATAAATCTTCCTTTCAATGTATCCTCTTTCACTAATGGCATCAAATATTTGGGGTTAATGCTAAAAGCACATAACTATAGGTTCAAATATTGGAATCGGCTATAAGAAAAGTAGAACAAAAAGTATCTAACAAACAAAAAGTGTTGTTAGTGATTATCCAGAAGACAACTAACCCTAGTAAAATCAATCCTAGAACTGATCCATGTTCATTGGAATTCTTTAGCATATATACCAAAAGACATGCTAGAAAAAATTAGGAAGAGATGCTTAATTTCTTATACACAAAGAAAAGAGAAAGGGAAGGTATTCCAATGGTACAATGGAGCAAATTAGTAAAACCTAACAAAGCAAGGGGTTGGGTTTGGTCATGCACTAGCAACAAAGAGTTTTGGAGGCTGTTGAAGCATAAAGGGTTATGGAAGCAAGTGATGCTCCAAAAGTATATCAATCCTCTGACCATGGAATATTGGAAAGAGGATTAATCAATACTTGGGGCCTCCATTATATGGAAGGCTCTAGTCAAAATTTTCCCTATAATTAGAAATTGGTTGGCATGGAGAGTGACAAAAAGAGACAAACCGAAAATAGGCCAGGACACGAGTGGGCTATGTTGGAAATGATAAGCTATCTTAGTCACTAATCAACTCTCTAAAAATGTAAGGTATCCACAATTTGATAGAGGCAACAACCCCAGAAATTTCTTCCATTTCAAATCAAGGTTGAAAAGGTGCAAACAAAATGGAACTATAAAGGAAGCAATAAAATGGAACCAATTTGTGTAAAGATGACAACAAAGTGCCACAGTGGTCTCAAGAAGGTTTAGGGAGGAGGTGGCTGAAAGAATATGGTCTAAAAGCAAGTTCCTAGGAAGGTTCACTATACAACTATGTTACAAGGCCAGTTTTGGTGAGGAGGAATAGGGGGAATAGAAATGTTGTTGGAAGCCTATGGAAAGTAAAAGCACCTCTAAAAACAAGATTAGGTCTCTAGATAGCATTAACGAACAAAGTTCTGACATGGGATAATTGCGAGAAAAGAAGATGGCAAGGACTAGGTAGATGTGTTCCATGTAAAAAAGATGAGAAAACAATTGATAGTCTATTAATTGATTGTCCTTTTACTTAAAAGGTTTGGGAAGAAGCTTTGAAAGTGACAAATGGAAAAGGAAATTGGCAAGGAAGTTCTATAGTTATTTGATAGAAGAACCGGTTAAAGAAACAAGCAATAAAGATCACAAGACCTTGCCATGCATAGTTTCATGGTCCTCTTTAATTGTCCAAAAATGCAGTAACTTTTCCAAACAAGGAGATCATATGCATTCACATCATTCACCAAATTAGATATGTATATGAAGGAGTTTTGAAACCATGAAAGGTAGAGGCTCCAAGAACACTGATAAGCCCATACATTGATAAAGCATATGCTTCGAGATACTTTAATGGTGCATCTGAAGTAGATGCAAGGATGTGCAAGTCTACCAGTGTTGAAGAACATCCACTTTTTTGGTTAAGAACTAGTAGCAAAGACTGTTAAGAGGTTGTTGAAGCATGATGCGTTATGGAAGCAACCAATGCTCCAAAAATATATTGATCCTTTATCAATGGAATAATGGATTGGGCTTCCAACTAAATCAATAATTGGGGCATCTTGGGATAGTTTGATGGCACGTGTCAAGGGGACCTAGGGATGCGCAAGGCTGCTAATTGTTAGAGTTCAAGTGCAATCTAGAACTTCTAATCATGATAATTACTTGTGACTGTCTATATGTTTCTTTCATTTAGCATTTACTTCATTAGATTATGTCATCAAGTAATTACACATTCAAAACATAAAGAAAAGCAGAAATCAAAGTGCATAAGAAACAAGAGACACCAGAGATTAGGCCAAGGGCCTGTGCAAAACCCACAAGGAGAAAACCCATCAAACCTTTCCTTATAGAATTTTTGTCAACAGGAGAAATCCAAGTCATAGTAACAGCTAGTCTCACCAATGCCAAGTCAGCCCTCCATGAAAACACTGGTCCATAAAAATGTTGCTACAAGTTTGTCCAAGATATGCTTCTTATCGTTGCCTCAAAAAACTTCATGTGAACTGCCACAGACACTACAGGAACGTACATAGTGCCACAGTTAACTCGGATGCTTCAGGAGATTATCCATTGAATAACTCAGATACATCATGTGAATTGCGTTCTGCCATGTGAAATGCTTCTGTTATGCTACAGATGTGATATATGAGCTGCTTCAGAAGTTCCAAGTTTGGAGGAGAACGACTAGGTGTATAAATACCAGTCTTGGGAAAATTGCGATTAAATCGTGATTTTTTTGGCATGGCGATTTAGTCGGCCTATTTAATCGCCGATTTTTTCATTTTCAAAAAATCGCCAAGATTTTTTCCAAAATGAAAAAATTGCTATAAAAATCGTAAGAATTGCGATAAAATTGTAAAAACCGACAAAAAATCATAAAAATCATCAAAAAATTGTGAATGCTTTAGATACTTAAAAAAATTGAAAAAAAAATATGATTTTTTTATATTTTTTTTAATGTTGCTGATGTTTTGCCGATTTTTACTGATTTTTAAAATTTTTCCCCTTGCCAATTTAATCCCGATCACAATGTTCGCAACACTGATAAATGCCCCCTTCTTGTTCATGTGAAAGGGTGTCATTTGAGCTGAGCCATCTTATCTGCTAGGGGGCTAACTTGGCCTATTTGAGGGGCAAAATACTTTAAAAAAATATTTTCTTTTGACTTCAAATAAAATCTTTTTGACTCCAGCATGAAGAACATGCTAAACAAATTATAATTAATGACAAACTATACGTTATGAAGACCGAACCTAGTTACAACTTCAACACTAATGCCTAAGAACATTCATGTCTTTGGTGAAGCACCAGCAACAACGAGTCTCTGAAGATTGTTCAAGCATGAAGGATTGGAAGCAAGCAATATCCAGAAGTATATTGATCCATTGTCCATGGAATATTGGATTAGGTTTCCAGATAAATCTATAGTTAGGGGCTCCATTATATGGAAGGCTCTAGTCAAAGATTGGTTCGCTTAGTCTTTGGTTCGCTCAAGACTAAGCAAAGGACACAAAATGAGAGTATAAGAAGACCCATGGGTGGGTTGTGCTGGAAATTATAGGATATCTAAGTCACTAATCAACTCTCTCAAAAACGTGTAATGTAATCCCTATTTGATATAGGAAACAAACTGACAGATTTCTTCCACTGCATGACCATACTCAAAGGCAACAATAGAATGGAACCAATTGGTGCTAAGATTACAACATAGTGCCATAAGAGTCTCTGTAATATTCCTAGGAAAGTTGTACCCTTAGGGTTATGAAACCATAAGATAAACTCTACTAATTTCACCGTATTCTTCAACTTTAGGCAGAGACAGTACAGGTTACACGATAATGCAGACAACAGTAGATTTCACAACACATCAATTAGTTCACGTCAATCTTATTTTAACAACTGCTACTAGGATTGTTATACCAATAGTTCTGGTTGTTTAGTATTCATAACAATAGTTGTCTATCCAATGTAAAAGTATCTGCTCCTATAGTCACAACAGCAATCAAAATCTAATCAAGTGTACTGTCCCACAATCAACTTCAACCAACTTACAGGATGATTGTCCTACATATAGCTTGATCTCAACCTAGTAAGAATCTTGTCACACTAGCGATGCCCTAACTAGGCTGGCTGTCTTACTTTCCTATGCAGACCTGCTTCCCAAGTCATTTTGCTGCCCAGACCAGTGCGTTATCCAAAAGACCTTCGTTTGGCTGCCAAGACCGATCCATTATCCAACATACCTTGGAAGTATAGGCCTCAGCTTCCCAGCCACCCTGCAGCTATAAACCATCACCAGAAATCCTTTCTTGCAGATCCAATCAGCCTTAAATGATTTCAGATGGTCTGTAAGAGATACCTGCTACCTCAGGAAGGGTTCTGAGCTGCCCCACTCTTCTCAAACAGCATCAGGGAGAGATAAGGTGATATGTCGCTGCTCTAAACAGCTTCAGGAAGAAGGGATGACCGTAGGCAATACCCTAGACACCTTCACTGTCACTAATCTGTGGTTGCTGATCTCAGAACCTTGACGTCTTGCCTCAGGAAACTTAGTAGATGAAGGATTTCCACAAGCAGCCTCTTCACCAATCAATCCACAAAATTATTCTCTTCGCGTGCCAAATAAAACAGATGAAGGATTACCTTTTAGAAGAATTTTCCAGACAAATGAGAAGGAGAGAAGACTGACAAGGGTGGAATATTTCACCACCGAGATTAGTCAGAGAGAAAAGTCGTCTTAAAACCCTCAGAGCCTCAGCGCACAAAATAGAAATATCCAATTCAACCTTGATGAGAAACTGGTTTCTCCTCTCTCTTATTTACAGACTCCTTATGGGGTCTCTTCTCCTTATTTTGGTGTGAGAGGTTACAAGTTTAGCCCTCAATTCTGGCTTTTTGCCCCAGTTACCCCGAATTTCACCAATGTTACCCCGAAAACATTGGATAATGGGTTCCACCTTTATTATTGACTATAGCCTATGGGGTTGGATAGCCTATTCCATCCTTCTTTGGCCAATTAATTGGAAGAGGGCATTACAGCCCCCCACCCCCTTTCTGAATTGTTTGCCCTCAAGCAATTGCAAATTCGGATTGCTGTCAAATTTGTTCTCTTTCTCATGTTGCGCCCTCTTCAGTTAGCTCTTTCCATCTAATGAGATATTCTGAGATCAGTCTGCCCCTCAATCTCCTTTCTCGAACTGCCATAATTGCTTCCGGAATTAATTGTAGCTGTCCTTCTTCATTCAAAGGGAGTAGCACGATGGAAGTAGTGACTTGCTTCCCAATGGCCTTCTTAAGACATGATACATGGAAGACCTGAATTTCACTTCCTTCTGGCAGCTCCAGATCATATGCTACCTCACCGATCCACCAGAGTACTTTGTAAGGTCCATAAAACCTTGGCTTTAGTGTTTTTCTGCACCGCTTTTCTTGAGTGTAGATTGTCTATGGGTTGTAATCTCAAAAAAACAAGGTCTCCTATCTCAAAACTTCGTTCTGTCCAGTGCTGGTCCACATACATCTTTTGTTGGTTTTGGGTTATCTACAAGTTCTCCTTGAGTACCTTAAGAATGTCCTAGCTATCTTGTATCCAATCTTTAGTTTTTGGGGCCCTACTATCCCCAAAGGCCAAATCGATAAAAGATGGTGTGTCATATCCATATAGCGCCCTCAATGGGATCATCCCAATAGGCAAGTGATAAGTGGTATTATAACAATGCTCTCAGAGATGCAACCACTTGATCCACGCCTTCTGCTACCTCGTCATGTAAGTTACGCAAGTATCCCTCAATCCATTTTTTCACGATCTCCATTTGGCCATCTATTTGAGGATGATACTTAGTACTAGGGACAATTTCATCCCCACTCGCCTAAAGAGATCCTACCAGAATGCACTGATAAATCTACTATCTGGATCACTAATTAAAATAGGTAGTCCATGGAATTTGAATACTTCTTTGAAGAACAATTTTGATACCAGTACGGCCTTATAATCAGTTGGAATCGCGAAGAGATGCACAAATTTAGTCAAACTATCAACCATTGCATAGATGCAATCCTTGCCTTGTACCTTGTGTAGACCTATGATGAAATCCATTGAGATGCTCTCCCATTTTTGTTCCAAAATTGGCAAGGGTTGGAGTACGTCTGCAAGATGTGTGTGCTTGGACTGATTTTGCTGACAAGTTACAAACTCCTTGACATATCTCAATACATCATCTTTGAGGCTTTTCCGTGAAAATCTTTCCCCGGCCTATCAGTACGTTTTGAAGATACCTTGGTGCCCTACTAATGGCGTGTCTTGTGTAGCCTTCAAGATTTTCTCCTTGAGTGTGGGTTTAGGGACCAAATATATCCTGTCTTTAAGAAAATAATGTCATCAACTACGTTTTACCTGTCATCTTGGGTGAAGCCATCTATCAATGCACAAGCAAACTTGTTTTTGGAGTATTCCACCAATAGGTGAGCCTTCCAATTTTTTGTGATCTCCATGGGTGAACATGTTGTTGGTTACCTGGAAAGTGCATTAGCCACAACATTCTTTTTGCCTTTTACGTACATGATGTCAAAATCATAAGCTTGGATCTTACTTACGCACTTCTATTGTCTCTCACTTAGATCCTTTTGCTCCAAGGAGTGGCATATTCTATTGTGATCTATTTTGACCACGAACTTGCTCCCTACCAAGTATTGCCTAAATTTTTCCAAAGCATGCATAATGGCTAGCATCTCTTTGTCATATATGGAGTAGAGTCTCTCTCAATCCTAGAGCTTCCAAATTTCAAATGCAATCGGGTGTCCCTTCTGCATCAATACGGATCTTATCCCTTCTCTCGACGCATCGCACTCTAATACAAAAGGTTGTTGAAGTCAAGTGCCAATATCCGACATGAGCTCATCACCTCATTCAGTTTGTTAAATGCTTTATCTGAGTCTTTTGTCCATCTGAAAGCCCCTTTCTTTGTCAAATCCGTTAGTAGTGTGCCTAACTAAGAAAATCCTTTAACGAATCGCTTGTAATAGTTGCAAATTCCAAAGAATCCTTGTAACTTTGTCAAGTTCCTTTGTGTAGGCCAATCCAATATTGCTCGAATCTTCTCTTTATGCACATGTACTCCTTGCACACTGATAATATGCCCCAAATACAGAATCTTTGTCAACCCAAATTTTCATTTTGATGCCTTGGCATATAGTGATTGCTTCATAATGTTCAAAATCTCATCCAGATGTTCCAAGTGTTCCTTCAACGTTTTGTTGTATATGAGGAGATCGTCAAAGAATACAAGGAGGAATTTCCTCAACTGTTTATTGAAGATGTGGTTCATACAAGATTAGAAGGTAGTTGGCGCATTAGTTAGTCCAAATGGCATGACCAAAAATTCAAAATGCCCATAGTGGCTCCTGAAAGTTGTCTCAAGTACATCTTATTCTCAAACCCAAATCTGATGATATCCTGATCCGGATCAATCTTTAAGAAATATCTTGCTCCATGCAATTCATCCAATAGTTCATCGATCCTAGGAATAGGGTACCTATACTTGATGATCTTTTTGTTCAGTGCTCAATCGTCAATGCACATCCTCTATATACCATCCTTCTTCTTCACCAAAACTACCAATGAGGCAAATGGACTTGAACTTGGTCTGATGTGGCCCATAACTAAAAGTTCTTTGATGGCATTTTCGATTTCACCCCTGAACTTCTTTGGGTGCCTGTAAGGTGTGGTGATTACAAGTTTGGCCCCTTCTTCAACTTTGACAGTGTGCTCAAAACCTCTATCAGGAGACATCCCCAATGGAATCTCGCCAAACACTTGGTCATGCTTATTCAACAATAATTGAATGTCTGCCTAGTACCATTGTTTACTATCTAATGTCTTTTGGCTTGTAATCATACATTATGTTATAATAATAATAATAATATCTATTTTTAAGGTCACAGCCAAGCCAGACACCAAATTGGTGTATGAGACCCCCTTGTTGTGGGACAAGGGACCCACCTCCGCGCAGCGATTTGACTGCTAAGTCTACGAAGGCATACATACTCTACCCCCCTCTGGTTTTGAACCTGTGACCTCTTAGGAGGAAACACATGATCTTAACCATTAGGCCCACTCAAGCATAAGCTCTACGTTACCGAATCCGGCAGGGGGGCAGCCAAGATAGCCGGATCTGTGGATCTAATCCAAATTCGGATCCGAATGCACTGGAAAACGCCAAAAAACGGCACGTGGCAGTTAAAAAATTTCGGAAACGGCTCGTTGACGCCAAAAATGCATCCCGTAACCCGTACACGCTTGCCGGAAGTTGGAACCGACAAAAGGAAAAAGGAGTTGCCGTTGAGATTTTTAAGTTTCTAGGTTTCGGCCTTTTGCATTTTTGAAGTGTGTAGAATCGTTAAAGGTCCTGTTTGTCTTTTGTGAAAATATCTTTGTCATATGCAGCTGCATTTATCACCTAGGGAACACTGCGGCTGCGTTTATCACCTGCGGAACATAACAACGTTTATCACCTGCACCTGCATTTATCACCTGGGGAACACTGAGGCTGCGTTTATAACCTGCGGACTGCGGAACAAAACAACATTTCAGTTTATCACACCTGCAGGCTGCCTTTACGGTTTAACACTTCAATAATAAGCATTTAACACTTCATTCACAAGTCAGTCGAGTTTATTCATCACTTGCAAGCATTCAGCACCGGTCAACTTATTCATAACCGGACGGCAGAAGCAAGGTATGCCTGTTTGTTTCATTTACGAATTTCACAGGTTTATGTCGTACGGTTTCTTTGGTTTACAGTTTCTTTGGTCTCCATGGAAGCGTCCATCAGCCATAAATATATTTTATTATTTCACCATAAACTCATTCTTGGTTTAAACTTTATATATATATATATAATATAAATATTATATATATAATAATATAACCATGCCTTAATAAATTAATATCCCTATAGGCACTTATTAAGTTAGAACTCTAAGGATAGAATTTTAATCATTCATAAATTATAAATTTATATGCATAGTTATTTCATAATATAATATATTAGTGAATACATTTTATAGTTTAGTGAAATACATTTTATAGTTTAGTGAAATATAATTATATACTTTATAACTTTATAATTTAGTGAAATATATTTATATGTCAAATGTAAAATAATTATCATTATGTAAAATATTTGGATTATATAGCTATGTAAAATAATTAGATTGAAAAACTTGATACATAGATTTAATTGTTTAAATCAAAACAACTTAACAAATTAGTTAACAGTGTTATTAAGTTGTTAACCGTATATTTTTATTTTTAATTGTGCATTGATAATATATTACTATATTATAATTTGAATTTTATATGCAGTAAGGTAACTTATAGACCATTATCATTATGGAACCATCACAACATGAGCAGAGTGAAGGGGAAATCATCAAAACAAACCCAAAATCTCCTCTATGGCAATATGTGGAGATTATTGGAAAAGTTCCCGGAGGTGGTTCATTTAAATGGAAGTGCAGTGAATGCCAAGATATCAAAAATGGTTCATATACTAGAGTGAAGACCCATCTCACTGGTCAAAATAACACGGGGGTGCAATTATGCATCGGGCCAAAAGATGCAAATGGCAAACCTAGCAAAGGTTTGAGTCCGAGAAAAATGAAATTCTATGCATCTTTGCAAGAAGTTGTTGATAGGAAGCTTGCTAAGAGAAAACACCCTGTGCAAAGCTCTACAACTAAGCTTCCATTGCCATTTAGGCCTGCTACCACAACTAATAAAAGGCCCACTTTAGGCCCTCTTGAAGCAGCTTTCAATAATCAAAGTAGAGACATAGCCGATGAACATGTAACTCGTTGCATCTATGCAAATGGGCTAGCATTCAATTTGGTGTGTTCCCCTTATTGGCAACAAATCATTAAGGCAATTAATGAAGCGCCAAAAGGGTACAAAAACCCTGGATATGAAAAGGTTCGCACTACTTTGTTGGCATCAGAGAGACCATCCGTGCATAGACAGCTATTGGTAATCTGGGATACATGGGCAGAAATAGGTGTGTCCATCATTTCTGATGGATGGAGAGACCAAAGAAACCGTCCATTAATTAATGTTGTTGCAGTATGCCCCCAAGGGGCAATGTTTTTGAAGATTATTGATTGCAGTGGAATAAAGAAAGATGCATCTTTCATATCCACAATTCTTATTGATGCAATAGAAAATGTGGGGCCACATAATGTTGTCCAAGTCATTACAGACAACGCACAAGTTTGTAAAGTTGCAGGTTTGATTGTGGAGGGTCGATATGATCACATTTTTTGGACTCCATGTGCAGTATATTCATTGAACCTTATGCTTACCAAGATTGGTGAGATTGAATGGATTAATGAAATATATATAGCAGCAAAAGAAATCCAAATGTTCATAACCAATCATTCAATGTCCCAAGCCATTTATCAGGGTTTTGCAAAGTTGGAGCTACTGAAGGTACTCTTTTTTAATTAATATTATTTGTATTGGAAATTCTTAATTTTAATTACACATTTATATATGGTTTCTCATTTGAGATTTGACATTTTGAAACTTGTAGGTAATTGAAACTCGTTTTGCCTCCCACACTCTTGTTATAAAGAGACTTTTGGAGGTGAGACAAGCATTACAAGAAATGGTCATTAACCCTCTTTGGAAATCATGGAGGACTTCCACTTCTGATATAGGGGAAAAAATCAAGTCCATCATTCTTGATGATGCATGGTGGGACAAAGTTCAGCACCTTCTACGGTTCACTGAACCAATCTTGACCTTGATCAAGGCATTTGATACAGATACAGCTTGCTTGGGGGAAGTTTATGAAAACATTGATAGTATGATGGAGAGAATAAGGGAAATTATTGTAGAAATTTCACCTGTAGAACAAACCGATATATGCAATGTCCTAAAGCATAATACTTGTTCTACTTCTACAAAACATTAAGCGGAAGCATAATCGAATTCATGAGCAACATCAAGTAGAAACATGCATAACCGATCAAGAGAAATAATCACACATAACACAATATATATCCAGGGGAAAGCACCAGCATAAAATATTAAAACCCCAACCATGTCTTATCAATCAAGTGTAGATCCTCAACAACATACAAAAAGAATCAACTCAATAGCTATCCTGCTCTCTCTGTAATCAAAAGATCCTGATGGTCTTCAATCAAAAGATATGAAGATATGTCTCATAAACCAACCAAACCCTGTTTATATAGGCTTTCCCTATGGTCCTTACGTAATTTGCTTAGGAAATAATAGCAAAAGCATATGCTATTAATTCCAAACATACCAAAATAACCAATCGTCCAACTACGTAATCCTTGAGGACACTAGTTCCTCAACCATGCAAAAACTACTTACTAGAAATAGTTAAGCATCTGATAGTACATTGTCCCACATCTGGTCTCAACTAGGTCTCTGACAGAACTAACATGCAACAGTTATCCATGAGTGAATCCTCAGTTATCTAAAATAACAGTTGTCACATGCATGCAAGCATTAACAAACTATATTTTATTATTTTAACAACTTGTTAAAATAATCTAACTAGACTTGACTAGTTAGAACTAAGTCAACCGATTCTCTCATTATTCAACTGAACCTTATCTCCTTTAATCAAGAGATAAATTCCTAAATCAAGAGAGAAAATAATTGCATGATTTCACAAAGACTTCAAGTTTAATTTTCCATAATTAATTAACTCATGGAGATTAATTAATTAATATTTTAAACTGTTGTTAAGACCAAAATTAATTTTACTTCCTATAGATAGACTAGGGACTACTATAAATAGGAACGGAGCCAGAAATGCTATTTTTAGAACTTTCTATTTTTAGCAGTTTCACTTCTCACTCAATGTGGCCAATGACCTCACTGGCCAAACTGCTATTTTTAGACATGCTATTTTTAGCAGATCTATTTTTAGCACATTCTAAATTTAATATTTCTTGTTGCACATTTTTCAACAATTATTAGGGCAAGTGAAAATGACCCTTATGAAACATTCTATTATTTAGTGAAAGACATAGTTACAAAAAGGTGGAACAAAATGACCACACCATTACACCTTTTGGCATATGCATTGCACCCTAAATACTATCATTACAAAATTTTGTCCTTACCTAGTAGAACAGCGTCAAACAAGGATTTTGAAGTGGTAAAAGGATACAAGATAGCTTTAAGGAAAATTTATAGAGATATGGGAGTTGCAATGGAAGTCCACCAAGAATTTGGAGGGTTTGTACAGTCTACTAGTAGCTATTCAGATCCAGTGGCTATGGACGATCGAGGGTATCTTGATCCTATTACTTGGTGGGGCTTCCATGGTGGGGATAGCATTCATCTCTCTACTCTAGCCACCAAGTTATTATCACAGGTTGCTAGTTCCTCATCAGCTAAGAAGAATTGGAGTACATATGGCTTCATCCATTCAGCGAAGCGAAACAAACTAGGAGCGGCAAAGGCTTAGGACCTTGTGTATGTTCATTCCAACCTCCATCTTCTATCACATGTTGAACTAGAGTATAAAAAAGGTCCAAGCAGGATGTGGGATGTGGAGCCTGAGATCTCTAACTTGAACCTGACACTAAATGCCATGACTCACCTCAACCTACTTGAGGATATTGTTCCAACACCAGTCCAGCCTATTGATGCAACTTCCTACATTCCAGGACCCCCATCATCTATTCATGATGTAGAGTTGTAATATGCAAAAGATATAGATCCATTTGAGGATATGTAAATGTATTTACTATTATCATTTATGATATTATGATCTTTTTTGTTACTTTGTATGAGGAAGGATGCATCATTTCAGTGTTTCAATCTTGATATTTATAATATATCTAATGGTTTCAGTTCTAAAAGTGTTTGATGGTTTCATGGAGTATTTGATTTTTGAACTCTAAAGTGTTTTTAAATTTTTTTAAATATTATTATATTCATTTTTTTTGTACGTGATGTATCCTTGCCATATCCGGATGCTGGATTTTCAAAAAACTAGCAGATCCGGATCCGTATCCGTATCCTGATCCTGGTAACATAGCATAAGCTATATCCCTATGCCTAAATATGGCCTCCATCTTTAAGCTGAAACATTTAGGAGCCACCATTAGACATACCTCTCAATATTGCCCTCATATTATTCAATGCTTTGAATTACATCTCCATCGCTTGGTAGTCCATTGTGATCTTTCCCAACGAGTGTAACCACTAGATTCCCAACACAACGTTGATATCTGCGAGTTCTATTACATAAAATGGTGAATGTATAGTTACCTAGTACTACGCTCAAACATGGGATCATCTTCATGCAAGCCAAATTGTACCCATCACCTACCATCACATTGAAGTCTTCAAATTCTTCTATGGGAAGACCTCTTCTTACTACCAAAGTTGCAACAATGAAATTGTGTGTAGCTCCTCCATTAACAAAAGCCATAATTACTTCCTCTTTATGAGCCCCCAATCCTTAAAGTGTAATACTTAGGGGGTTCATGAAAGCGAGGCAATACTACCAACCTTGATATTTGGACAGGTTTTCTCCTCTTCTTTAGTCTCCTCAATGGGTCGCTCTTTCTCGGGGCTACTAGGTTCATTGATTAGTGCAATTGCTTGGACTTCTTCATCCTCGTTGTCAAAGACTACTTCAATATAGAGAATTTTCCCTTTGCCCTAGCATCAGTGACCAAGCTCCCATGCTTCTTTACAAGTGAAAGAGAGCTTCTTCCTTCTTAATTCGCTTCAAGTTTCATCATCCAACCTATCCTTTCTGTTCCAATCTTTCTAAAACAACTTCTTACGTTGTACTTCATAGTGAATACTGGTTTAGATGGGAATTTCGCCTTTGGTGCAACATCACTCTTATCTTGAGTCTTGGTAATGGCGTTACGTAAGGTAGTAGGCTTGAAATCCTTGACCCAACCATACAATGATTCAGCTAAACCTTCTATAAAGAGCATAATCAATCTTTGCTCAAAAATATATGTCACCGTGATTGCTTAACTATTGGAATTCTAAGATGTACGATTCCAGCGACCCAGTTTGTTTAAGCTGTACTATCTCTCTATAGTGTACATCAAGATCCCTTCAATCAAAACACTCTATCAATCTTTGGGTGATGTCCACATAAGAGGTTATGTTGGAAGTGCCCCAAGGTGACCAATCCATGGTACCACCATTCATGTGCCTCCCCTTGCAAGTGTAATGTGGCAAACTTGATAACATCTACTTCCAGCATGGGATTAAGTTGGAAGTAGGTGCCCAAGTTTTGTACCCAAGCCCCTGTTAAACACTTAGATGCTCCAACAAAAGAAGGAATGGATAGTTTGCCTACCTTTCTCATCAAATCATGATTATGTTGTCCCCTGGGTCTACTCCTGTATTTGATGTTGTTGTACTCTTGAAAAGTCATGGTTGCCTGTACATTTTCCCCTAGTGTGCATACTCCATAAAGTATTCATCAAAGAGTCCATTTTGTTTTGTTGTTCCTTGGGTTGTCGTTATTTGACTGTCTAAAAATTGAGGAAGAAGGGGTCTATGATTTCTTACATTGGTTGCCCTTGTGTTGGATTGTGCAAAGATGTCGAAAGAACAAGGATTATGGTTGTTGCTCCCTTCAGCACAAGTCATGTTACCAACATTCAAACCATTAGCAACATTGTTACCTAGGTTGTTTAGATTTCCCATGACCTGGGCAAAGAATTGAGTCATTTGTTATTGTCCTTGGGCTATTTGTTGTTGCCCTCGAATTAATAGTTGGGTTATTTGTTATTGTCCTCGGATTAGCACATTCAAGAGGTTACTAGGATCTTGTTCTCCTTCTTGTTAAAATTTGAATACCAACAAATATTATTTTCTAATGGCAATCTATTTTATCCCCGACAATTACTTATTTACCCAAATAAACATTGAATCACCAATAATAAAAAAATGGTATTTTTAACTTCTAGAAATAAATATATGCAGCAGAAAGTAACTCGAAGTCACACAATGGAGAACAATTAACAAAAAAAAAATCACCCACAACAATTCTCTGTCATCTATTTATCTAGAAAATCTGGTTTGAGCTGAAGTCACACAATCGAGAACAAAAAAAAATTCACCCACAACAATTCTTTGTCATCTATTAAGCTAGAAAATCTAGTTTGAGCTAGAGAGATACAAGGAGAAATACAATATCTGGAACCTATAACTCGGCTCTCACAGAATGAATTCGTCCTCTAGGAAATCAACCTCTGGAAGAAATCGGCCCACATACTCAGCCAACAAAATCAACTCGTGCCCTCCTTGCATGCCACTACTACACACTAGGGAAAACTTGCCCCTCTAGCAACTCAACCTCCTCCAAATCAAATCGATCTCCCTCTAGCAACTTGGCCCTGCAATCTCCCCCATTCGGCCTCCTAGATTTGCCCTCAATCCACTTGCACTTCTCCTTCTCTGCACTCTTGGTCTACTGAGCCCCTCCCACTTAGAGAAACTCGCTCTCTCTTCGTGATGACTCACTCACTTGAGATCTATGTGTATTCACCTCTTGGTTAGGCCTCCTTTGTAATCTTCATTAAGCCCAAATCCCTAACCCTAATCTTCCTTCTACAACATCTTGGAGATCGACAGTTGAAATTATTTCCAAGTCACTTAAATAATTAAATTATTTATCCTTAGAAAATGAATTAATAGCCCACAATAAATAAATGACTTCAACCATTGTACTTTCCTAAGTTAGACTTACGAAAGAAGACATAAACTACTTACTCCACCAAGCAAGCGCCTAAAGAGACAATAGATAATCTTCCGCATGCTAACACACCAAGCCAATGCAAAAGAACTTTTGAAGCTACCATTAGGTTCAACTGCAGCAGCAACTCATTAAGATTCTCTTACTTGTTAATTTCTTAATCAAGTTACTTATTGTTTCCTACAGTAAATATCGAAACTAATACACTACAGTCTAAACCATTTAAATTATAAGCGGAAACAAATAATTGAACAAGAAAGAAACACAACACATCTACACAGTTATTTTTGGACAAATGTCCCCGGGAAAACCAATGCGGTAACTCTGAGGGTTTTATTATTATGCAGTAGTAATTTCTGAATACAACCTCTGGATGCCTTCCCGGCAATCCAATTACAGAGAATATCACTGACAGAGAGATTTGTGAGATTACCTCACACTATCACTGGAAGCTCTGACCGATCAACGCTTGAATGAACAACCCTTGGCTGCCTTTGCATCAGCCCAACATCACACTGTCTAAGATCTGCGTCACTCTTCCCGGCTGATCGATTTGCCTCTGAGATTCTGACTTCTGCTCTCCCGATCTCACACCCCAGCTTCCAGCTACAGAAATCTAACCCTCCAGCAAATTTCGGACTCCCTCAGGGCTTCTGCGCTGCCTCTGCGTCAGCCTCTCTGGCTCTGCGTTGCTTCTACTGGATCCCTCTGTCTCTCTCTTCTCTCCTGAGTATTCTCCAACTGGAAAAGATTTCCCTTCGAATACTATCCTTGTCCCTCTCTGCAAAAGATCACTATCCAAAATCTCTCTGGCAGCTACTTTGCTTCAGAAAATCGAACTTTTGATCTTCTCTCTGTGTGTACCCTAAGTGCCCCTCAAGCCTCTTCTTATATCTTTCTGTTGGACAACCAACGGCCTAGATTAACTTCTAATCAATGGCTTTGATCATTTTGGTTTGATCCTCGTCTTCTTCTAGAAGTTACACCCACATTTTAGATTAATACCCATTAATTATTTTAATTTCCTAAGTTTAGACTTCAGGTCCCATTAAAAATAATTAATTATTTTAATAAAACTGCCTCTGGGTGGAATTCCCAAAACGATTTCTGGGTATTGGAAAATGCATGTGTCTAAGCCTCCTTGCGAATTTTGATTTAGAGCACATCCGATGCTACCAGAAATCAACACTCTCTGGACCTTGTCTCTAAAGAAGTGATATTTGATCTCAATGTGCTTGGACCGATCATGAAACACAAGATTCTTAGAGAGCTTAATGCAACTCTAATTATCACAGTGGGTCATCGTTGGCTGCATCTGCAAATCAAATATTCATGCAAGCATCTTGCGAAGCCACACTACCTAACAGCTCGCCATACTCACTAACATGAACTCTGCCTCCACTAAACTAAGTGCACTGGTTGTTGCTTCATGTTGTACCACGAGATCATAGCTAATCCCAAGTTGAAACAACATCCAAATGTGGACTTTTTGTCCACTACACTTTCCGCCCAATCAAAATTTGTGTACCATTGCAGCTCCACTCCAACACTGACATATCTCAGTAAAAAGTTTACCGTACCCCGCAGGTACCTCGGCACTTGCTTCACTGCCACCCAATGAACTTGTCTCGACTCCACCATGAACTGGTTGAGCGTGTTCACAACAAAACATACATTCGGCCTAGTGTTGACCAGATACATCAAGGAACTTATCCACTACCTGTGCAATGTGGGATCCATTAATTCACCTCCAGAAGCACTCATCTTCTTCAAGTTAGTGATCATCAGTGTAGACATAGGCCTACAATCCTCCATCATGAACCTTCTCAAGATCTCAACTGCATACTTGCCCTGTCCAAGAAAAATCTCTCCTAGCTATTGCCACACCTCCAATCCCAAAAAGTAGTGCATGAGGTCGATGTCCTTCATGTCAAACTCTGAAGTAAGATCCTCATTACACATCCGTATGAGCTTCTCCGATCCTGTCAAGAAAAGATCGTCCACATATAGTACCAAGATGAGCAACTCACCCTCAACAAGTACATAGTACAAGTTAAGGCACACCTCACTCTTGGTGAAGCCCGAACCAAGAAGATGTCCATCGATCCTGGCATACCATGCACACAGAGCCTCCTTCAACCCGTAAAGGGCCTTCTTCAACCTGCATACATGGGTATCTCTCCCATACACTTCAAAGCCCCAATGTTGCTCAATATACACCTCTTCCTCAATCACCACATTGAGGAAGGTAATCTTCACATCCATCTAATGTATCCTCCACCCCATCTATGAAGCAATGGACATAACTTCTCTAATTGATGCATATACAGCGACGGGTGCGAATATCTCCTCGTAATCCACTCCCTCATTCTAGGAAAACCCTCTCACTGAGAACCTCGCTTTATACTTCTCGATATTTTCATCAGCTATACTCCTCCATCATGACATCCCTACAAACCTACTCATTTGTAGCCTTCTCAAAAATGGAAGGCTCAGACTTACTGACGCTACTCAACATTGCCAAATAACTGGAAAATGTGGTAGGTGGTCTACTGTACCTAAAAGTGTTGTTAGGAGCCTCCTTTATAATCTTCATTAAGCCCAAATCCCTAACCCTAATCTCCCTTCTAAACCATCTTGGAGATCAATGGTTAGGATTATTTTTAAGTCACCTATATATATTAAATTATTTATCCTTAGAAAATGACTTAATAGTCCACAATAATTAGATGACTTTAGCTATTGTACCTTTCCTGAGTTAGACCAAGGAAAGAAGACATAAATAACTTACTCCACCAAACAAGTATCTAAAGAGACAATAGATGCTCTTCTGCATGTTAATACACCAAGCCTACGCAGAAGACTTCTAAAGCTACCACTAGCTTACACTTGTCCTCCTCTATCCTCCATAGTTGAATTGTGGACAATCCTTTTCCTTTTGTATCGTTACTCCTACCTTCTGGAAGCATACAAGCTCATATAGGCACAAGCTGGCAAGATATATAGCTCTGATACCATTGTAATATTCCTAGGGAACTTTTACCTTTAGGTATATAAAACCATTAGATGAACTCGACTAATTTCACAGTATTCTTCAACTTTAGGCAAACATAATATAGGCTACACAATAATGTAGATAATGGTAGATTTCACAAATTTCACAACACATCAATCTTATTTTCACTGCTACTAGCACTGTTATATCAGTAGTTCTAATTGTTTAGTATTTATAATAGTTGTTGTCTATCCAATGTAAAATTATCCACTCATGTATTCACAACAACAATCAAAATCTAATCTAGAGTATTAATCCCACAATCAACTTCAACCAACTTATAACATGATTTTCCTACGTATCAGCTTGATCACAACCTACTAAGAATCTTGTTACACTAGTGATGCCCTAACTGGGTTGGTCGTCTTAATGTCCTACATAGACCTACTTCCTAAGTTTTTTTACTGCCCAGACCAGTGCATTATCCAATAGACCTTCGTTTTGCTACCCATGCCAATGCATTATCCAACAGACCTTGGAAGTATAGGCTGCAACTTCCCAGACCGCCCACAACTATACATTATCACTAGGAATTCTTCCTCACAAATCCAATCAGCCTTGCATGACTTTAGATGGTCTGTAAGAGATATCTGTTGCCTCATGAAGGGTTCAGAGTTGCCCCACTATCCTCAAACAGCATCAAGGAGAGATAAGATGATATGTTGGTGCCCTAAATAGCCTCGAGGGTGGTTTATGTACTATTCCACAACCCTAAACAGCTTCAATAAGAAGGGATGACCGTATAATACCCTAGAGGCTTTCACTACCACTATTGTACGCTTGTTTCTCTCAGAACCTTGACGTCTTGCCTCAGGAAACTCGGTGGATGAAGGTCTTCTACAGCGAGCCTATTCACTAATCGATCCACAAAATTCTTCTCTTTGCTTACCAAATGAAGGATTACCTTTTAGAAGAATTTTTCCAAACAAATGAGAAGGAGAGAAGACTAACTATCGTGGAATCTTTCACCACCAAAATTAGTTAGAGAGAAAAGGGATCTTAAAACCCTCAGAGCCTCAACTCACAAAATAGAAATATCCAATTCAGCCCCGATGAGAAAATGATTTTTCCTCTCTTACTTATAGACTCCTTATGGGGTCTCTTCTCTTAATTTTGGTGTGAGGGGTTACAAGTTTAGCCCCCAATTCTAGCTTTTTACCCCAAATTTACCAAATGTTGCCCCAAAAACATTGGATAATGGGTTTTCCCCTTTAATATTGACTATAGCCTACAGGGTTGGACATTCTATTTCATCCTCCTTTGGCCAAATAATTGGAAGAGGACATACACTCTCAAGAAGGTTCACAAAGGTGGTGGTTGAACTAATATGGTCTAAAAGCAATGCTTTGGGAAGGTTCACTACATAACTAGGTTACAAGGTCGGTTTGGTGAAGAGGAAGAAGGTGAAGAGAAATGGCAGTGTAAGTCCACATGGAAAATAAAAGCAACTCTAAAAGCAAGATTGTTTCGCTAGTTAGCATTAACAAATAAGGTTCCAACATGAGATAACTAAAAGAAAAGAACATGGCAAGTGTCAGGTAGATGCATTCTGTTAAATTTTACCAAAACTAGCACTCGGTATTCAATTTCCAACTATTATTAACTAAACGAATACATAGTTAAGTTCCTAACCAAAAATATTTAGCGGAAGTAAAATTACTCAATCTAAATCATATACACAAAAAGATTTCTACCCAATCAACAGATCTTCATTAATAAATTGATTATAGAACTTACTTGGGCTCCCCTCTTGGGATAATGGCACAACTAAAAAAATACAAAATTGATCACCAGTCGCTCTGCACTCTCTCAAACCCAGCACATGCTCACTAAGAAGCCTCTCTCAATCTTGTGTTGTTGTTGTGTCTTAACCTCAACATTTAGGCTCAATTTATAACTTCCCTAAGCTAATATTGACAGCCAAAATTAGCTTGTCAAGTTAATTGAAAATAAGTGACTTTACTTTAGTTAACTTCCCTATCTTTAGCTTTCTTTACTTTAACTCAAGTACAAGTCATAAATTTAGCTTGCTTTACATGCACATCTCATGCATGTCACATGCAACACATCTGCATGTGTGCAACTCACTTCCACACTTTGCATGTCGCCTGCAAGCTCATAAAGAGGCAACTCAAGGTCCTAGTCAAGACACAAAGCTTAGAAGTACCTTCTGAGCTACAAAAATCAACACTCCCTCTTAGCAAGGGAGGTACTTCTAGAAGAACCTCCACCTAGATCTATCTCCAAGCCCATCTCAATATTTGTAGTTGCTCTCTCTGACCCTGAAGCCTGTCCTGCTACCTGATCTAAAACCAGAGCTGAGAACCTGTCACATCTAACCATGCCCCGAGAGTCTAGCTCCTGAGCACTTACCAATGTCATACCATACCAATTGAGTCTCCTGACAGTACTGGAAGAATCATTCCCTCTTAGCGAGGGAGGTACTTCTGAAGAACCTCCTCCACCTGGATCTGTCTCCAAGCCCATCTTAATATCTGTAATTGCTCTCTCTGACCTTGAAGCCTATCCTACTCCCTCTGACACTTCCTCGCCACCTGCTCCCTCTCAGTAACTGACATTGTTCTTGTATCCAAGATCCCCTCAAATATACCCACAAGTTGTCCCAGCAACTTGTATAACTGCTCCCATTTGATGTCAATCACTACAGCTACATCCAAAGTCACTTTGTTTGAATATAGAAGCACATGTCCATCCCAGAACAAAACTCTATATCCAGCATCCTCCAAGGCTCATACTGAGAGTGATCCAGGTGGATATTGGTGGCCACCTGCCAAGTCCACCTGGACCCCCACCATTGTCTTTCTCAGCTTTTTCAGTTTCCTTAATTGTATCACAACTTACTATTTTTAGCAGTTTTTCGGGTCCTGAACTTCCGGAGCCGTTTTGAGGCCCTAAACGACGTTTTTTGGGGAATCCGGGGGCAACATGGGTCCATCAAATGGACCGATGTTTCCCGTTCCAACAATGATAGTGCTCGAATAGATCTTTCTAATGAGCTATTTTACGCATCAAACGGAGATCATATGCTAAAGTTACGACCCCGGGAAGTTGATGTACCAACTTACCCCCAAACGGGGCCCACAGTTTGGCGTTTCATCTCCTAGGGTTAGGTTTTGGAATGTTAAGGGTTTTTTCATTGTTTCTCAACAATAAATAGGCCTACGAGCCTCATTGTAACACAGTTCAGAGGCATGTAGCCATCACATCTCTTCTCAGAGATAAGCTACCATCGCCCTAGCTAGTTTATTTTCCATTTCTGATTGTAAGCATGTTTTAGTATTTTCCATTAATGAAATGAAGTATTATTTCCGCTGCATCTTTGTGTATATGGTTATCTCTATTATTTTTCGCGTTCCTGCTTAAATCCGGATCACCTGTAGCTTTGACAGGGTCTCCTATAGAACAGTCTGTGCCTCCTGTAGAACTGCTTTTAAGTCCTGTAGTTGCACTCTTTCCTTCTAGGTAGAAGATTCGGGCTTTCATATGTGATAGGGGTTTTAGAGGGATATTCTTCCCCTTTGTTAGTGGGTGAATCTTTAATTATAATAGGCACTATTGAATATGGATGTGGTTTTCCTATTTTTATCCTTGTGCTTTTCCTGGTCTTGAAATACATGGAGGCCTGTCTTTTTCTTTTCTCTTTTGGTTTACTTGGAGTGCTCAAGGTAGTGAGGGCAGTTGTTGCCTCTCTTTCTAAGGTCTCAGGAGACACTTCTGTCTTTTATGCTTCTTTCCCTCCTTCTGTCTTTTCTTCTATCTCTATTTTCTCTGTTTCTTCCTTTTTTGCCTCTTGATCCTTCTCCTCTTCTTGTTCTTCTAAATCACCAATTAGTTCTCCTTCTCATAAAACCTCCTGTCATTTTATTTATGCTTCCTTGGAAAACCAACTATGCAAATGGAGAGAACAATTTTTTTGAAGAAAAACAAAGAGACAGAGACTGTGTTTTTTTTAAACAATCAGCAACATTTTTTTATGAATTTCCTCTACCCACCAATTCTATTTTCTCCTCAAAAACTAAACCATTGTTAGCATATTTTGATATTCAATGGAGGTATGCCAAGAACCTACCTCTTCAGTTTGAGTTCGAGCAAAAACCCCGTGTTTTCTTCTTAAAAACTACTTACTGCCCCTCCTATAGAACTGGTTGTAGGTGCTCCTGTAGAACCTGTTACTCCTCTTCTAGAATGTTGATAGTAGGAGGATAGATGAAAACTATGGAGAACGATGGTTTCAAGGCTATGGTGGTGACAGAGAGCTTGCTGCAACTAACTGGATGAGGATGAAATGAAAGAAAAGGTGGTGAAGGAGTTTCGATGAGGAATACTTATTTCTTCTTTTAGATATTTCCGGTGATGGGGTGAGCTGGTAGAAATATATGTGGCCATATTTGGACCATTGGTCCCCACTACCTTGTCATCATGACTCCTCATGACTTTTTCCCACAATCACTTCCCATAATTGCATCATAGTTTGTATACCCTCCACTACCTGTCCTTTGGGTTTTTCTGTGAGTTGACTAGGCACACGTGTGGTGGCATCTCCGGATGAGTGTAGTCAATTGGATGAGGGTGGCCAGTTAACTAGCCACCTTTTCTTGTTCAACCCTAACCATCTCATTCACTTATGCATATCTTTCAATTACACAGATGCAACATAGGAGAGGGTTAGTCACTTACCTATGAGTCAAATGTATGTGTTGTGAGGCATCTTGGTTTCTTTTGCTGTTGCCTGATTGTATTTCCTTTGTTGGATGCTTGTATTTCCTTTGCTACATGCTCTCTACATTCTGATGTGTGGCTGTTTGTTTTGTGCAAGTATCCTCTGTCTAGATCTGATCTTCAGGTGTCTGCTTCAACCTTTAGATTTGCACCCTCATGTTGCTGATGCTAGATTTTAATGGGACAGTGACCTTTTTTTGTCCATATCTTCCAAATGGTAGACTGGAATGACCTGAAATTTTCTGAACATGTTTCAATCATCATTATGCACCTCCCATAGAAAAATTTTGGTTAATGGATGCATGGATTTCGAGAAAAACTAAAAATGGATGAAGATGATGGAGGTCGATTTCTTGGAAACCGTAAATTGAAGTTCACTGAAATTTCTCGGTCATGTTACCATCATCCATATGCATCTCCCCATGAAACAGTTTTTTAAATGGATGCACAGATATTGAGAAAATGCAAAAATGACTGAAGGTGATGGAGGCCAATTTCTTGGTAACCGTGCAATGGAAGTTGCTGAAATTTCTTGAGCATGTTACCATCATCCATATGAAAGTCCTCATGAAACAGTTTTTTAAATGGATGCACTATTTCAAGTTAGAGAAAAAACAAATTTCTGCTCTATGTATTTTTTTATCAAAGCATCCTGCAGTTTTTTGGACAGTAAGAAAAATGAGCTTGGGGTGTGATGCAGGCTTGGAGATGATGGAAGAAAGGTTTGAAGACTGCAAGATGATTTATAAACCCTTTATGAAGCTTCCATGTTCCTTAAACTGCTGTTAAAATCCATTTCTGGTTCTCTGTAATTTCTACATGAGCCTCTTGTAGAAAGCACAGGGCCTCCTGTAGAAAACACAATTTTCGGAAAAGAAGCACAGTGAGGTGAAAATAAGGTCAAGAATGATGGAGAAAGGGAAGGTAGGATAGGTGTTGTTATTGGTTTCAAAGCTCCCTTGGCACCTGTTGCTGCTTCTTATAGTCCTCCTGCACTTGCAATACAACTTGAAATTCATTTTTCTTCTTCTTTTTCTCTGTTTATTTATTTATTTTTTAAATAACTAGGGCACCTCAGAGAGGTTTTCAACCTAATTCCCTGCCCTGGGTGCCTCCAAGGGGGGTTTTCACCTAGGGATCTTATTCTTTTTCCTCTTTTTTCTTTTTTTCTAACCCATTGTTCGCCTCATGGAGGTTTTCAATCAATGAGCCAATCTGAGGCACCTCCAAGGAGGTTTTCACCTTCAATTTTTATTTTTTTTCTCTTATTTTTCATTTTTTATTTTTTTTCTTTTTCCTCTCTACCCTACCCTACTTGAAAAACAAAATCGTTTTCAAGTATAAGAATACTTCCAATGGAGCCATGTACACATCGAGATGATAGAAAAAATGATGTGGATGCTGGAAATGTATGCTTTGACATATATCCAGATTTCAGAGAACAAATGATTTGACTTTGAAGGGATCAAGAATAGTTGAGCAAGAGAGTGATGCTACAACTTAGTGACTGTCTGGAACCATATCTCAATATAGTTGTGATGTCCTTGGCCCTTCTATTGATCTAGATCACTTTTCATGTCTTCTTCTACCATGACCTTCATATCTTCCTCTTTTTGCTGATTTTTCTCTTGAATACATGGAGGATTTGATGGTAACCATGAGGGAGCTCTCTCAATATTTGATTTTGATGTCTTCTACTCAACAAGTGCAACCCATGCTTCTTTGATATTCTCTTTTGAATATTCTTCTACTAGATGTGGTCCTTCAATGATATCAATATAATCTCTTTTTTGCAATACTCTTCCTGAGCTATGGTGAATATCATTGAGCTTAAGAGAAGTTGTTTGGAAGTGTTGCACCTCAACATTGTAATTGGGTTGAGCTACTTCAATGTGCGGGTTTGGAAATGGTCGTACGGGTAGTTGAGTGGGAGTGTATATTTGAGAATGATATAGATGGGGTTGTGGTTGGGCATGTGGTGGAGGCAGACGAGCGGGAAGAGGGATGTATTGGGGCCTCCACCCTTGATGAGATGCATTCCACTGAGGT
>APFE031433828.1:0-13253 GCA_000404065.3 Pinus taeda
TTTGTAGGGTCCATGTCGATACTTGTCTAGCAACCCAATCCCATTATGTGCAATTTTATAATTGATTTTTTATTTTTTTACAACGTATCAAGTTGTCTTAGCATAAGATTTTTAGCATTTTTAAAAAATTACTCTTGATATAATAACTCTTTCATTCAGGTGTTTGTTTTGAAACTTATTTTAGTCATAAAATTTTTCCATAATGTCATGCTTGAAATAATTTGAAAACTTAAGATTGTTTTGTAGCCATAATCTTTGGTTTTAATTCCATGGTTGAAAATTTGTCAAGATTTTAATGTTTTTCTAAGTCGTGATATTTTGTCTTTAATGATATGGTTGAAAAGGGTTATAAGTATTTTTTCCTAGCGCCATGCTTGAAAATTGTTGGACTTTTAAGGTTTTTCAAAGAAGTGATATTTTAAATTTAATGTCATGCTTAAGAATCGTTGGAATTTTAAGGTTTTTCAAAGACATGATATTTTATCTTTAATGTCATGCTTGAAAATCGTTGGAAATTTAAATATTTTCAGAGTCATGATATTTTATTTTTAACATCATAACTAAAAAATGTTGAACATGTGCCCTTAAAAAAAGACATTATTTCGGCATCAACACTTTTCGATGTCAAGGTGTATTCTACACCAAACAAAATGAATTTTATTGTTTTTTATTGTTATTTTTAAATTGAAAATTTACTCTCAAAAAAAAAAGTTGATTATGCAAAATCAACACTTTTTATTTTTGGGTTGTTTTTTCATTTTTTTTTTTGGGTCTTTTTGGCTTGAGTACTCGTTTTGAGGTAATAGTTCATGTTTGATCAATAACTATGTTTCATACAGTAGGATTCATAAATTGTTATGCATTTCCCAATCAGGGTGTGAGCTAGATCCTATGGGTATGTCCTTGCCCATTGTTTAACATGAAAATCCTGAGGTAACCTTATGCCACCCTCCACATGCATGAAGCACATGGAGAGGTGGTGGTGCACATGCAGAGTTTTAATGTTGACCTTGAAGGTCGCAAAGACATTAACAAGGCAGTCTCTTTCAGTTTCTTCCTCACCAATTTTGGTAAGTTTCTTGTCTGTGTGCTCTGTCTGATTAGGATCTAGTCTGAGTTACTCATCGTCCTGGGGAAGGTATCCACCGAGAAGTTTCACCGAGCATTGATTTAGTTTCTTTTAGTTGAAGGTTCTTGTTATCGGTATGTTTTCAGTCCTAATTCCTTTATCCTTGCTTTTATGGGTCATCATCTCTATTTTTTAGTCTCTGGGGCGAATGGTAAATATTAAATTGGTGGGTGTGGAAGGAGGTAGATCTAGAATTCTTCATGGTTGGGTCAGATTTGTGTGAAGAGTCTCATGTTTACTATGTTCTAGTGTCAATGGTCTATTGAATTTGGTTATCGCACATGGGTTTGTGTGGGGTCTGGCCTATGGGTCGCTCATGGTTTTGTGACTCTCTCTACCTTCGACACACAAGTTTTTTTGTTTGAAATGAATATATGCGGGCTAGGATGGAACCTTCGGGATTTTGGTCAGTAGAAAATTATGTTTGTAATTACACATCTAGACTTAGTGGGCACAGTTGGAATAATGTGTGGCTCGTGGCCTTGGTTCCTTGTTGGTTGCCTATCAATAACATGCACCTGATTTGACTCTTATTTCCATTCTCGACCTCTTATATGATTTCATTGGTAGGTGTCCTAGTTTGGCGCAACCCTCGGTAGCTTCTTGCCTCTGAGTATATAATTTTTTTGGGCATGCTTCCATACATACCATTTGTCAATCATTTTCCTTGCAGGTTCATCAGCAAAATGGCTGGTGCCGCCTCTGGGAAAGGAAAGAGCATTCGGGGAACCCGTGGCTGAGGTTGACAAAGGAAATCATCACTTGTGGCTAGTCATCCCAGTTCATTAGGGGGCATAGTGCGTGGGTGTAATTATGCCTCTCAGATCATTAATGAAGTGGCCCAGGCCTACCATTTGGGCAATTCTTCCCCAGTCAGACAAATCATTACAGAATGGAAAGAGGAGATCAACCAGAAAGCAGAAATTTTGGAAATCGATTTGGAAGATTAACAAACTTTAGTGCGAGACCCCAGACATACTCGAGGAAGATCCACCCAATACAAGAAAACAATTCACATATATTGGATGACGAAGAGCCTTCTGGCCAAAGCTTTGGAGTATTTCCCAACACGCATGCCTATGTCATCCCAAGGGCACCCGGATTTCAGAAGATCCAATTCTAACTGTAGCAACAAAATGGCTACCTTAGCCACATCGAGTATCATATCCCATGCATCCCTCACACTGAGCTGCCAAGCTCCAGTGTGAAGGACCCTGCTCCTATTGACTCAGCTAAAGATGAATAGTGTGATGGTGTACCCCTTGTAGTAGTGTTTATATGCAGTAGTTTCATACTTTTCAGAATTGCTGTCAGTTATGTTTATAGTTATCTAAATTGTGGGAAGTATAAGGACACTCAAATGTATATTGTGTGGTTGGCTAGACTCATTATATTTTGTTTTTGGATGGATTTTCATGTTGTTAGGTGGCCAACAGAGCTATTTTCCCAATGGGAAAGTTGAGGCCACCTAATCATATGAAATGTGGACGTAACTTGATTCTTTTCTACAGAAAATTAATAGAAAGGACCTACCAAGATAAAAAATAAAAACAAAATTGTTATGGATATTTTTTTGGATAAATCATCACAACATATATACTAAAATATATGTTTACAAATATTAAATCTATACTATGAGATTTAATTTTTCTTTATATTTCTCTATTTGTTAATTATTGTTCTATGCTCATGTATGCAATATATGGAATATTGAAAATAAAGAATAGATAAAAGACAATTATTCACACCCACAATAACACAAGATATCACCTAGGAAACACTTAAGAGAAAACCTAGTTGGAAAGTGAGTTTAATCTCCTCTCACTTTCTCTTAATGATATATGTGAGCACAAGGAAATGAGAATTGTGTACTATATCTACGTATATATTTAAATATATATTTAAATTAAAATTTTCAACATAAATCGGAAAAAAAACATATGATTGTACAAAAATAAATAATTAATTAATTAATTAATTACATATCGTTGTGATATATTAAATAGGAAGAATATTGTAAATAGAAATATATTATTCAAAATATTTTAAAAGTACAATATGGATTTGTATAATGAGTGAGAATATTGTAAATACAAATATATTGCTATAATGTCATGATATGGATATAGTGTTGCATCAATTAGTAAATATTTGAAAATATTTTTACATTGACAAGGATGTTCAAAATTTTTATACAAATAGTTTAGGTATAATAATTTGAGAATACTTTTGTTCATAATGAAATAAAAAAATTCCAAATAATATCCTCTATGATTAGACACTAAAATGATTAGGCATAAAAATATTTTGATTATTATCAACATTTATTAACCATCTATTTATATAACTATTATAATCATTAAAACACCAACGACAAACCATTATTTTATTAAACCGCGAGAAACCGTTATTTTATTAAAAGAACCCAATAAAACCAAATGGAACGTACAAGTAATCATTAAGGGAGGAGCGAGGAAGCTATGGTCATATTGGCCAAGTCATTTTCAATTGGCCTTGGCTTTAATCTAGAAGATGTGGTCTAATAATTAATTATTAGGTGGTGATTTTGGTCCTCACGAGTGCAATTCTAGGTACAATTTTTTATTACTTCAGAATTAAAGCCTTGGCTTATACTGTGTGGGCATATGCACTATCTCGCGCATGCTTGGTCTGTGCATAGGTTGTTATTGCAAGCAGAGTAAAGCCACAGAGAATATATGCATGGCCTCCTCCATTGGGAAGTCTCTCAGCTTCATATCTATGATCTAGATAACTCTTCCTCCCTCCAACCTCGTCATCTTCTTCACCCAACCGACAAGGTTCATACCCTCTTCAAATTCACATTCTCCCATTGGTCGTTTTCTCATAATCAGCTCAAGGAGAACCAGTCCAAAACTATATATGTTGCTCCGCTCATCCACATTCAGAGTGTAGACATACTCTGTTAATTCAATAATTATCAGAAAGATGATTCTCACATAAAAATAGTAAAGACATCGCTTTCCCCTGTTAGAAGTTGTTTTCAATATCATCTTTTAGGAGACAATTTTCCATTTATTTTTAATGGTCATTTGATGGAAAAGATCGCTTCGATAAAATAGATTCATTATTATAAGAGGAAAATTAGACTACTAAGCTTCTCAAAAAGTGTGGGGAATCTCAAAAAGTAGTGATACAATGTGTAGCCTAGAATTTTCAGGGGACCCAAACACATATACCACAAATAGTAAAAAAAATGATAATGAAAAAACAATTTACCTGGAGCTATGTAACCAAAATAGCCTGCTATTGAAGACATGAACTCCGAGGTACCTGAATAATGTAATAACTTGGCTAGGACAAAATCAGTGATAGGTGCTTCAAAATTGGAATCCAAAAGTATATTGTTGGACTTCAGATCACGATGAAGTATAAGAAGCGAACAATCATGGTGAATATAGGGCAACCCATTGGTAGCCTCCATTGCAATTTTGTATCTATTATCCCAATTCAAATGCTGGCCATTGTTTCCATGGAGTAGCTCCCTTAGGCTTCCGTTAGGCATGTATTCATACACCAGAAGATTTGTGTCATGATTGGAACAAAAGGCCAGCAATGTCACTCTGTGCCTATGTTGGATTTTGTCGAGAGTCTTGACCTCTGTAAAGAATCCGTGCTCATTTAAAGAACCCATGCCAATACCCATAAGTTTCTTTACTGCAATTTTTTGGCAATTTGGTATGATGCCTCGATACACCACTCCTGATCCTCCTTTGCTGATGATGTTTTCTTCTATTAAGAATTGTACAATGTCATCACTCCCAAAGTCCAGATTTGGGAAGGTCGTCATTTCCGATAACCTGTTGTCACCTATTTTGTGGATGGTTCTAGCTCTACCTTTATATATGGCTGCCCCAACTACTAATAGCAACAAATAAAAGAGCATAGGTCCTAGCGCCAATATAAGGGCTTCACCTCATGAAGTGCAACTGTCCAATTGTGGTAGGCACAAGTTGGGCTTTCCTGCAAAATATCTTGGATCCAAATAGAAAAACTGACTACCCTCTTCAACAATGCCTAAAACGTTATTGTGAGAGAAATTGGGTTGGATCATGTTCTGCATGTTCTGTATATCAATGGAAATACTTTCGTTGAAATGATTTCTAGATATATTCAAAAACTCGAGAGAGCTCATATTGGAGATTTCCACTAGGATGGAACCTCTAAACTTGTTCCTAGGGATATCAAAAAAGTAATTTTTCCAATCTCCTTGGGAATCATACCAGAAAACATGTTTTTACTAAGATCAACATATATAGGAAAAACAACGTTGCTACTATCCACAAGAATTATACATACTAATTGATTTCTGGATATATTCAAATACAAGAGAGCGCTCACATTGGATATTTCGACGGGGATGGGACCTGTAAACTTGTTCTGGCTAAGACTAATGGATTGCAGAGCAGTACAGTTGCTAATCTCCCTAGGAATAATGCCAAAAAGCATGTTATTGCTAATACCAATGGATTCCAGGGAAGTACAATTACTTATCTCCGCCAGAGAACATGTTCTTGCTCATATCAATTGATTCCAGAGCACTACAATTATCAATCTCCCTGGGAATCATACCTGTTAATTTCTTTCCACCCATTAAAAGCTCCTGCAAAGCAGATAATTTTCCTATGGATGAAGGAAGGGAACCATTAAGACGATTATTGGACAGATCCATCATGCTAAGCATGGAGGATACATTATTCATTTTCTCTAGTATGGTCCCATTGAGATAATTGATGCCCAAATTGATATCAGTCGGGTTGGGTAAATATATGAAGTCTGCAAGAATTGAACCTTTTAAATGATTTTCCCCATGTGGACTTCAACCAAAGAATTGCACGTGCCTAGAGAGTTAGTAATAGGGCCAACAAAAGAATTACCTTCTCTAATCAACATCTGCAACCTTCTGTCGTTGCAGAGATTTGGAGGGATGGAACCAATGAATCTGTTGGAAGAAACATCCACTTCTTGTATATTTCTGCTTACACCCAGTTACAGAGGTAGGAAACTAGTGAAATCGTTAGAGAAAATTCTCAAAAGCTCCAAATTGTGCAAGTTCCCAATCATATATTGAATCCCGACTTGTAGACCATTGTGTGAAAGATCCAACTCTTTCAACTTGTTTAGTTCTGTTAGTTCCACGGTATTTCACCAGTGAGGGAATTGTCTTGCAAATACTTATCTCTAGATTTACAAGACCACCAATCTTAGCAGGAATTGAACCATTAAGACCATAATAATCCATGTCAAGATGGACAAGCTTGCTCAAATTCCCTATCTTGGGAGGAATCCCTCCATTGAATCTATTGAAGTCATTGCCTTTATAACCAAAGTTTCCCAGATAAAGGATTTTCAAGTTCCCCAAATTGCAAAGCTCTCTAGGTATTCTTCCACTCAAATAATTTGTTGGCAATGAAAGATATTCTAGATTTTTCAGCGTCCCATTCTCCCTGGGAAAGCTACCGAAGAAGTTATTAGCTCTCAGATCAATATGTTCAAGTTTTAACGAGAGAACTCAAATCTAGTGGCAGTGCCCCTGACAAATCGCTGTGAGAGACATTGAGGACCTCTAAGTTCTTAAACTTTGATATGTCTGAGTGAATTCTTCCATTGAGCTCATTATAGGAGACGTTGAGCAACCAGATTTTCTAGAGAGAGCTCAAATCTAGTGGCAGTGCCCATGACAAATCATTGTCGAAGACGTTGAGCACCTCTAGGTTCTTCAATTTTGATACGTGGGAGGGAAGGCTTGCATTGAGGTAGTTCTAAGAGATGTTTAGCAAACGGAGGGATGACAAGTCTGTGACCTGATTTGGAATTGAGCCTGAAAGGTTCATGTTGGAGAGATTTAGAGTCGCAACTTGATCCATAAGGTCACAATGGACGCCAATCCATAAGAAATTGGTGGTGTGGTTGGATGGTCTCTAGCTATATAACATATGAACAAGATTGTCCATTGATGCTTTCATTGAAAGCAACACTCTCCTATCTCCAAATAGTGATGAGTTGGAGATGGTTGATGATGGGTATAGAAACAAAGCAATGAGGAAAGCAGAGATTCGCATGGAAAATTGTTGCAGAATCATCTTGTACTGAAACCTATGATGGCAATAGTTTTAGTGTCACTCAAAGAAGAGTTGAGGATGGAAGCAGAGTAAGAAAACCAGGCATGTTGACCTCTGCTTTGTATCATAGAATAACATTTTTAATATGCAAAGAACTGTACCTTAATATAGAAAACAATGTAGGAAAAAGGACTTAATTTTCGAAGGAAAAAGAGAAAATGACAATATTGTTCCACTTTAGTGTTCCCATGAGTAGTCTGCCATTTGAAATACTCAATAGTAACTTAAACAACTTCATGTACACGAGACATATAATCCATTTCTTCCCTACTACTAGGACATAAGCCTAAGAAAGTTTAAAATGGGAAGTTAAAGGGATATTTATAGGTTTCATACTATTCATACCAATTATCACAAGTATTTTCTTCACATACTTGTGTTGTGAAAACATGGAATTACCATTTTCTTTTCTTTTTGTATTTTTGTGCCCAAGATTTATTTTGCAGCCTTTTTGACAATGTCAGACCTACCAATATGTCAGGGGACCTCCCTCGTAAGAATTCCCAACTAGACCTCAAACCGTTTGGAGTAGGAGTCTCAGTAGTGTGTAGTAAAACAATGCCTTGATTGTAATAGCGCCCAAAGGTAAGTATGATATCTTTGTCAGAAGCAAGTGTATGACCTTGAAGTGACTCAATTGAAATGCATGGGGGTTATAACACATAGAAGGGAAAAGGAATTGTGTCCCTTAGAAGACTGTAATAGTACACAGAAGACTATAATAGTACACATCTTGAAAGGAACACACAAGCTTAATGACATCACAAGATGGAAAGCATAATAGTCCACAATCCAAAGTGATGGGTTAAACCAAAAACATGTCTCCAATAAGATTCATACAATTGCATACAAAATAGTTCATACACAAATCCGTAAGTTAAATAACATACAATACTAAAGAAACCATAATATTCCAACTACAATAACAACATATGCATGAAAACGTGTTGGATCTGTTATATATATTAAGTGAAATTTCCATCCATACATACACCATTGACAGCCACTAACCCCAATAATGGAACATTACAGTCAACAGCTCCTGCTCCTCAAAAGAGATGTACACACTCTCCAAGCCTTCTCTAAGAAATGCCTAGCCAAAATGTTGGTTGCCAAAAGCCTCTACTATGAGTTATGAGGTTCTATATATAGCAAAGGTTGGGGTGATCCTTGGCATTCCCATTTGACTCTTGGACTACCCTCATCACTCTTCACATTACAACAATGATTGTTCACATTCCACCAATGAAACTTGGAATTTCACTTAAAACATATTTATAATACAATGTCCACATATACCCATGTGGGACAAAAATAGGCTTGAGTCACCCTCACAAGACGAACAACATCACTTGGGGTCTTGAAAATACCAACTCACTAATCTCCTCACGATGGTCTTTAGTGACGAAGTGATACTAAGCTTGGCATTGCGCTATTATGTCCCCGTATTATTTGATGACATCTTTATCGAAGTGGAGTCTTGCCTCCATGGCTTCTAGGTATATGGTTCTGAAGCCTCTATCTAGCTCATCCTGAAACATCCGCAATATTGTCTTGAGTGTGGTTGGACCACTGATGTACCTTTGCGTGCTCTTTGCACTGAGTTTCAAGTCATCCCTGGTGGCTACGAGCATCAACTTCTCTATGTACTTTGCAACATCCAGCATGCCTTGTTTCTTCCTCATGGCCTAGTTGAGGGTTCTGATGGAAGGGATCTTATGCATTCACACTATGACATCCAGACTCCCGAAAAACCATACATAGGAAGCCTCAATGCTAGTAATGAGCAGGGGGAGCTTCTCATGGTTCAAAAATCTAAGTCCATTCTTTTTCTGGCATAGCCTCTTGCTTCATTCTCTTGTGTAAGTAAACCGGGGCTCCCTTATATCTAATTGTCCATTCTTGCATGTACGCAATAGCAGTGTGAATGTCCTTGATATTTTAGGCCGTCTGCACACTGTGATGCTGAAAACCATATAAATGGACAACCGTTTTGTGCATAGTGACAAATATTCTATACATTTTCCGCATGGTGACCTCCAAAGTTGATACCTCTGACATTATTTCTTTCTTCATCTATGTCATGGTAGATCCTGCAGACTACTCTTTTCTCTGTCTGGCCTCTTGCAAGTCCTTCACCATTCGCTCATTCTTTGATATCAAGAACTTGATCGTTGAACTCGTGGCTTCTGCATAATCCTTCAAATCCTTGGCCATTACAAGTGGATGTCTTCTAACATCTTGTACAATCACCCTTTCTTCTATGTGCGCGGGTGATGTATGATCATTTGGGAGTTTATTTGTTTGTACCTATACAATCCTCTATTGTGCCTTGTCAAATGCGAGATTGTACACACCCGTCCTCGGATCATCATCAAGGATAACAACTTCTCTTTGATCGCTCAAGATTGGTTGTGATTCTGGAGGTGGCAGAAAGTGTGGTGCAATCTCAGATGCCCTCACCATGAGATAGATGTCTTAGTCCTCTAGCTCATGTTCTATCTCCATGTCTGTTGCCTAACCTAACTGTTCAACCTACTGAGCAAGTTTCTGAATCTGCACCTTCTCACCTTCTTCTTCATCTGTTGGTTTCTCTATTGTCTCAACCTATATCTGCGCAATTTTCTCTATCAATGTGCCTTGTCCTTCTTCATGTTCCTATTTCTTCCTTTCTTCCCTTTCTCTCCTCCTAAGCTCTTTTTCTACTTTCAGCTTCTTCTCTGTCTCCTGCAATATCCATTCCATCTCTTCCCACCTTTGCTTCTCTCTTCTTTTCCATTCTACTATCCTTTTGTGTTGTTGCCTCTTTCCATATAGCTCCAAAGCTACTCTCTCAACAAGCAGAACTTCTTTGAACTTGTAGCTTTTCTTAGCCTCTACGCTCTTGAGAATCTTCCTCTTGCCTTTGTCTTATGCCAATTTATAATTCACTGCTACTATTGTTGTTGCTTCATGTGGTGTTGATTCCTATAGTGTTGCTTTCCATTCTACAGCCATAGTGATTGGTTCATTGAGCCTAGAAGAGTTATAGCAAAACCACCAAGGATCTTCCTCTGGCCAATGACATGCCCCGTGGATCCATGGGTAGTACACCTTCACACAGTGGTTCTTGCATATGCAGTGGGGATCATACGGATTGAAGATCTTGGTGCTAAACACAAACTTCTTCAAGTCCTCGGGCTCCACATCTACATCTTTCAAGGTACAAATCTCATACAAACCAATCCACAAAGGAAGAGTAGGCCATGGTGCCTTGCTCCTCTTGTGCAGTCTTGCTGATAAGCCTATGGAGATGTGGTATTCAACTTCTTTCATGACCAACTTATCCATGGAGAAACTCGATAGGTCATGCGAAGGCTTCTCCGTGCCGAACATCCTAATGAAGGTTCCACCGGATGAGGAATACCAATTTTCAACGTTAAGCAATTCTTGCATCGCTTCCTGGGACATGTAAGGTAGGTCCTGCTCAAATATCATCCTGTACAACAGGGTGATGAAGTGATCAGATAGCCTCACCATGACTCCTCAATAGTTTCACTATGAGAGAAACTTGCAATAAATGTTCACAACTTCCTCTAATGGTATCCATGTCCCCCCCATGCCAGGGAACTTCTCTTGGGCAGAGATTGCATCAAGCAGGTATGTGGACATATAGAATCTCACTTGTCCATCCTTAGGTGAATTCCGAGCATTTGACAAATGCACTTTTAGCTGAAGAGCCAACATGTATGACTAGTTGAAAGACCTTCCTTCATTTTCCAATTGATCTAACATGACAACACAACTCTACGAGAAGGTATTTTTCCTCTCTTGGCCATACAAACGACATGTAGAGATGACCACGAGTTGGTAAGCCTTCTTGAGTGACTTCGTCTTGTAGATCTGGTTGGGTGTCATCCTAAACTTCAATGGCTCTATTACCTAAAGATTCATGATAACTCTAGAGTTTACATTGTTGTTGGGAAACAATGTAAACTTTGAAACGGGAACTATAAACTCAAAAAGGGAACTCTGGCCAAAAAACGCCAAAAAAAATCAAAAATAGTGCTAAAAATGAAAAGTGTGTATACTGGAACAGTGGTTTTTTTTTTTAGGGCTAATTTTGAACATGTTTTAAAAATGGCAGCGAAAACAAAATTTTCGTGCAAAATATAGCTTGAAAACGAAAAAGTGATTATACTGGAACGATGATTTTTTTTTTAGGGTCAATCATCAAAATTTAAAAAAAATGCTAGTAAAATGATCTAACAACATAAAAGTGTCTCATAACTTCTCATTTAACACCATATGGAAATCAAAAATTTTATTTCAAGAGACGATGCATACATCAGTTAGATAAACTGCCTCAAACAATTATTCAAAATCACTTATATTTTCTTGCATGCCATTAGAATTCACATCCTCAGATGAGTCACTGGACGCTGATGAAGATGTTCCATATTCTTCTCTTTCATCAACTAGTGCCTCATCTGAGTCCACATGCATGCCCATCATTTCAGGTTTCAAAATTCTTCTAGATCTACGACTGGTTTCAGCAGACTCCCATCTCAATATTGTTCCTTCTGGTAACAAAATTTTCATAATCTCTATCGTCTTGAAGCGAAGAGTTCCCCTCTTTGTTAAATTGAAGTCATAAACAAGTATGTCAACATCCTCCAATTTCAATATGTCTGTGCGGCGACGATTTATATTCATACCCTTTCTTTTTCTCTTTTCGCCATTTTTTTTGTCAACTACCATCTTTGGCTTATACACATCATTGAATGGGTGAGTATTTGTGACATACCAATGTACTTCAACACTTGTAACATCCTCATTTTCTATAAATACCTTTATAAATTTAGCAACCCAAAATGGATAGCCATTGAGATCTCCATCTGCTAGCACTGCGATCATGCAACCCTCCTTAATGTCCTGTACTGAACCCCTGTAAAGGTCTTCCATGGCTTCACATTGTGCACGAGATCTTCTGGAACCAATATACATCTCTTTTTCCTCTACCTGTGAAGAATTAATGATACCTTGAGATTGTTGTTGTTCAACAATGTTTATTTCCTCATGTGCATTCGACACATTTTGTGGCCAAATAAATGGATTTTTCAAAGGTATATCTTAATTTGTTCTTGTTGAAATGATATCACTTTGATTATTTGAAAATGACTCCCACCAAACTGAATCAACAATGTCAAAGTACTCATATGTATATCTAATACATTTTTTTATTTCTTCTAGGCAATCAGAATAATTTATATCTATGTTTTGTTTGCATGCATTATGAACTTCACCAACTGATTGTAATAACAATATTTTTGATGCAAATATTGGATGATCTGGAATGAACTTCAAAAATTGCAAACCTGACAACGGTGCCCCATTCTGTAGTAGTCGAATACTTCTTGCCCCATATTAGTGTTTTCCCATCAATTTTTTTGATACGAAATTGATGTTGGAAGCTAATGTCATTAAGTTGTTCAATGCATTTCTCCTCGCCATATGATCCCATAATAAACCTTCTCATGTCAACAGTTTCTTCTAACACATCAAAAGTAGGCTCTGGCATGTATGATTTCTTAATACATTCAATTAATGATGGCAAGCTCCCAGCTTCCTTCCTCCTCAATGTGACTGAAAAACGATTGAACATCTGATTAACATGGTCATGAGTGTGACCAACAAGAAGGAAACCAACCTTTACCTTCTGAAAAATTCTCAATTCAAAAAGCATGTTTAAATATCCAAAAGCAACCTGATTTTTGTTTTCACGGCAAGTGTTGTCCAGTTGTAGATACAAAACATTAGGAAGATTACCAGACCAATGAGAAAGCACATCATGAATTATGGTTATGGTCAGATTTGCATCATTATGAATATTTGGAGCTGTGAAGTACACCTTTGGCAACATTTTCCCATTGAAGGCCATACAACCGACCAAGTGATATTGAATAAAATTTTCCTCCTGTAAA
>APFE031433828.1:28864-48907 GCA_000404065.3 Pinus taeda
AAAAAGAGTCTGGTGCAGAATTACCACGTTTTTAAATCAGCATAAGAAACACTACCATCATAAAACGCAATGTACATAAACAAATTTATAGTGCCAAAAACTAAGTTTTAAAAAACACATGTGTGTTCTGCATAACCCCTTTTCGAAATCGAGTCACTATTTTGCTATCTCTACAAAACGGGTAACAATATGGGTTCCCGTTTCAAAGTTCCTAGCCTAAGGTAATTTTGGTGTATTACCAATAAAAATAAAAGATGAGTCTAGTGAATTTTATTAGGGAGTTTATTTTAGTGGCTACTATTTACTCCGTTGGGTACTAGTTGAAAACAGAAATGGTGTGATGGACTCTTGTTAGCAACACCCTAATGAAACTATATGCATAATTTTCTTTTAAATTCAATGAAGGCTAACTACAACAAAGTACGAGTTTTTTCACTTTTCAAAACAAACCAATGCCTACGAATTTCACCTCTCATTTTTCCTAAAATTGAATCCCAAAATTTATAAAAATACACAACCAAAAGATAATTCAAAAAACAAAATCCGAAAAGAGGCCAAAATTCCCCAAGCTATAATGCAAAGCACTCAAAAAGCATCAAAACTTGGAATAAATGTCAAACAAACACTCTTAAGCAATCAACAAGAAATCCAAAAAGTGAAAAGAGGGAGGCAATGCAAACAAGTTAGTATTGTAGCATAGTGTCTCAATGAGAGGCAATTGTCTACACGATCAACACCAAAACCCTAATAGCAAGAAAGACTAGAAAAAATTGAATAAGAGAGATAAAAAATGAATCTAAAACTAAGAACAAATAAAACACACCCAAATCAACTTTTGAAGTCACAATTCACAAAACCACAAACAAATAATACCACCTCTTGCAAACAAAGGAAAGCACCCAAGAAAGGCTGAAATCACTCAATCAAAAGGAGACCTGAAATCAGACTGGTAATCTAGACAACACAACAAAGACATATATGAAGAAATGATCCACTCATTGAGGGAAAGAATCGCAAAAACAAACAAAATAAATACCTAAAATAAACCCTTCAAACTTGGAAAATGGATGGATCAAATTCATAAACAAAGAGTGGGATCATATCTGATAATAAAGGAAACTATGAATAGTACCAAGACATATATCCAAAGGGATAAGAACAGTTCAAAGATAAATGATTTGAAATCGAAACCAAATTAGGTAGTTAAGAAACCTTAACAAGACAAGAAGGAAAATCTAATCCAAAAAGATAGGGATGCATCATATCTGTAGTAGATCTATATTCAGAAAATAAGTTGAAGAACATAGTTGGTCAAAGAGAGAGAGTCCTATAGGATCTTTTAGAAGATCTCAGGATTCGAAGCACAATCATAAGGAAGGATTTTTTCATAATGTAGGGACTGTGGCAGGGATGTAATGATCAAGCCATTGGTTCTGGTGTAGAACCTCTCTATAACCCATTATGTGCCAACAACTATGGAAGAAATATGACTAGATTATCTTTAGTCCGCCATAAATTCCTCACCTACAGTCCATTTTTAGTGATGTTTTTTTTATTTCCAACATAATTCCAAGAGAAATCAAGGTCTATGGTTAATTAAATCAAATTCTATACAGAAAACGTCTAGAATCAAATTTTAAACCCACAATATGTTGTTCTCTCGTATAATAAATAAAAAACAAAAAATTTAGGTCTAATGTTTGTTTAGATATGAAATAGATAAAACTAATGGATATCCAAATGAATCCATACAACCACAAAGAAGATAATTCAAGAAATAGGAAACCAAAAATGAACATAAGAAGAGGAGAATTAATAGATCTAGCGATGACTCCCAGAGTGGAAAATAGGGTTATAACATGAGGGAGAAGAAAGGTTAGATCAAGAAGTCCACAGGGAATTGTAGGAGGTGCTTAACACTAGTGAATCATGCTTCAACTTTTTTACTAGCAAAGCAACTAATTCCCTAAAGTATCATATTTTATAACCTTCAAAGAAAAAAAATATCTCAAATTCCTTCTTCATTTCATTGGAAAATCATGTTCGAAAGCTATCACAAAGAAACATAGAATATCATCTCACATTTGAGCGCATACTACCCAAAAAAAATAACATGATATTTTCACATGATCGTATTTTGGTAACGTAAATCTGGGGCGTGTATGTGGAGGACTGACTCATCTTGTAAAACATGTCATTTCCATTTTTTGAAATTTGTAAACATTTTTTGTGTTGTGTTAGAGTAGGACGATGTGAGAAACTAAAGAGTCATAACTAAATTTTGGAAATAAAGAAGTTTGAAGAGGCAGTTACCTTTGAAAGATATAAATGTCCTATGATCTAAGAGAAATTACTTATCTTCTAGGGGGGAATAAAAAATGGAGGAGGATTGTTAGTGACATGTACATTGTAATTATTTATATAATACCAACAATCCTAAAAGGAGAAAGGAGGAGAGTCACATGTTGTGAATGTTTCTTATGAATTTTGTATGGTAACTTAGTTCTTGCATATCTAATATGAGTCTTATTACTAGTTTTTGACAAACTAGTATGCTTTATTATCAATGTTTCCTTGCACAAATAGTTTATCTTTCATGATTGCTATCTAAAAGAAATGAACAAATACTATCTATGATAAATATTTACTTTTTTTGTACATGCATTAGTTAGTACAATATCCCCCTCATGATATTAAAAATATCTCATTGTTCCTTCAATGATAAGTAAGGTGATGTATCCACTTTCTCATTTGATTATCATTGTTCTTTTCAATTGGAAGTAGAATAAAATAGTCACGTTTAATTATAATTAGTTAGTTTTTTATTTATTTCTTGATATTTGATTTCTGATGTTCTGACAATTTTTCCATATCACATAGCACCCAACCCAATTACTAGTTGTCAGGTAAGAATTTGGATGCGTCTCTCATTCCAAATGGTTTGAGGTCTAATCGGGACTTCACACCAGATAGAGCCCTATTGATCTGCCCATTTTACATGTAAGTTAACAAGGGAGGAATAGCATAGACCAAGTCTCTTTAGTAGCCCGAGTTGTTTGATATAGCTATCTTAAATGGGTTTATAACATTCGTTAGTCCTGGATCCTTTCTTCTTACGAAGAAGAGAATATGGGGAAACTAATCCTAACCTAAACTAAGGATATCCTATACTATTCTAAACGCATTCTATACTAAAATGTAGTTAACTATACTAGTTGAAACAATAGAATACAAACATTCTAACTTGATATTTTTATTGAGAAAATGGGGCTGTATGTTTCACTACTAGGCAATTATGATATACTAATTCTAATCTATATATGTTATTTATAAATTAGAATCTACAAAGGTTAAACTATTATAAGAATATTTTTTTTTATTGAAAAATATACTATAGGAATAGAAATAAAGTGCTATGATACAAGAAATATGCAAGATTATAATACAACTACAAAATAACCAGAACATATCGTAACTGGTATATGAAACATAAATATATCTTCTAGCAGAATTTATATTTGAAAGAGGAAAGAATGTGCTCACTAATACTTAATTAGTAAATGACATTTTAAGTTAAAGGAAAATAATTATCAAATGCTTTGTAAATGAAATACATCAAATTACATAAAAACAATCTTTAACTCTCTCCAAACTATAGAGATCAAATTGTATCGATTTATGTACCACACATTAACAAACATGAAACCGATAATAAATTGTTTATCCTCAGCTGAGATAGAATACTAAAAGAAAAGGGATATTGTACCACTTCATATCAAATAATATTCCAACCATTTATTCATGAACGGAATCAACTAACAAGTAGTTAGATAATAATGGTATCATAGAAAATAACACAGCTTATGTATCGACTTCATTCACAAAAAGATAACATTCCCATGAATTTGATCTTCCAAAATAAAAACACAGAGATCAAAATCAATAGGGTGTTAGGATCTGTATTATCCTCAGGAAAATAGTCATTGGAGGAGTTATACAGTACTTTTTATGTATATGGAGTTAAACTAATATAAAGGAAAACCAATGCATAAAAATAACTATCATTTTTCAAGTCTAAGTCAACACACTTCAAGCAAGTGATCTCCATGCTTTCCAAGATGAAACCATAGAAAAACTCAAGATGGCTAATAATAGTAATAAGACCATGGAAGGGTAACTCAAATGAACATGCACCAATGGAATTAAAATATATTGATATATGCATATAAATTCCATAGTCACAATATCCAGCATTACTTGTCAAGTACCCCCACCCGTCCCCTTTTCTTATGAAAAATAGGTATATATACACGGGTAACTAGCCTCCAAGTATCAAATAAAAGTATTAAAATTGTCTTTCAACAATTAGTTACAAAGATAAACTTAAACTGTTTTTCTTTTAGGCCATTCAATTGAATAATATAACTAAGACAAGAGAAGTGGAAACATGACTTCCATAAGCAGCTGATAATAATCCCATTCTAGTGGAGAAAATATTGAGTTGTAATATCCAAGAACATAACCTTGCATACATGGAGAGCCTATCAAAAACATAAAACAAAATTAAACAACTTTGATAAGAACGTTAGAGGGAAGTTTTTGTAGAATGTATGATTATGTAGCATCCCTTTTACATGAAAATAGAAAACAACTAGAACAAAAAAAACATACCAATGAAGCTTCATTCAAAAATATTCCTTAATTTTGTGCATTTGAATCTTCTAATCCAAAAATAGCAACTATAAGCTTTGATAACTCAATAATAATATGAGTGTCTTTTGATTGAGTTTTTATTTCAATGGTGGAATATTTTTCTTCCCCATTAATTTTCCCAACCTAAAAGGATGCCCTTAATTGTTCAGTTTCCTTCATTAACTAGTTTATGTGACAATTAAGATGCAACACAATGAAAAAAATTGTCGGTGCCAATAAAGGTTCATTAGAGAAGGACCTAGGTCATAAAAGATACGAGGATTTCCATTGATATTATTGTTGACATCAGGTTGAAGTTTCCAATATTATACAAACTCTATGACATGAGGTTTAGTATTCTTGGTTGTGGGTTCAATTGGGGATTCCAAGTCAACAAACACATCTTTTACAAGGGTTTTTACATTCCTATTTCACCCTTCCCATGCAATTCGCTTTTGAACCTATTTAATTTTAACTTGAGGTTAGACATTTGTTTCTTAATGAATAATGTGTTTATTTTGTGTAGGTTCTAAATATGGATGATCAGGCTTCGAACTAACGTTTAGGGGTTCATCTTACTTTTTATCCCTAAGGTTTTGTTTCAACCAAATAAAAATAGGAGTATTTCCATTAGCCATATTTCACACTAAATGTATAGGGGTCAGGTCAAGGGTTTTACCTACATCTCCATCTGAAATACATCAGTCTGGTTCTTTAAAATTTCCATCATAATAATTTGAGGATGAATGGAAAGGTTTTCACTGGACAAAATCATCCAGAGGAGGGTTAGGTATAGAAATACCTAGAGAATGAAAACCCCTAGGAAGTACAGGGCTGTCAAAACTGTTTCACTCAAGAATTGTGATGGAAGATTGACTGCTTATTTTGTGACTGGTAAGCAAAAACCATTTTATTTAAAACTTTATATATATAGAACAAAACATTGAGCTTGCAACCAAGGAATATAAACAACAATATGATATGGTAAATAAAGACTAAACTATACCAAACTTGGCATGTAATATATGGGCACAAGAAAATAAATAGGTTTTTCCACTTTGGCTTGAGAGAAGTGAAAGGAATATCCTTGATGTGGTAAGCATAATCCTTATTTGCGAGAATATTCTTCTAGGGCATGTGATGTACTTTACAATTATTTGACTATTTCTCTCCTTCAACTGGGAGATGGGTTGTTTTCACAATAAAACCTTCATGAACATTAATTTCAATGTCACTTATCATGGTTTTATTTCTGTCAAATGTAGAAGCAAAAGTTCTGACCACCCCCTTGCTAAAAACCTAAAAGAGTTGCGGAAATTCCCACTAGCCCACCTTCCAGAACAATTTTGCACAATCATCATAAGCCCCCACTATTTCTAAGCCAATTGATTTTGAATGAACAAGTCATGACATGGCTAGAGTTTCTAAAAGGTTTCACTAGACATTATGGTGAAATAGATAAAAGACACAACAAATAACTACCAAACCATAGGTTGCAGAGAAATTGGTGAAGTAAGGGGAGGGATAATGAAAATGAACAAGACTGGTATCAATAAAACCTCAAGGCATTCGACACCAAGAAAGTAAAATAAAGTACCAAAAGCATAATTTCTATGTATTATGAATGGTTGAGAGTGATAAATTGAATACAGCTGGCAATAATCGAGATCACCATCCTGCAAAGGATGGTTGGTAACCATAATAGCTTGGTGCAGATCCAAAAACAATGATATTCAAGTTGTAAACTCCAACTATAATTATTTTGAATCGGAAACCTTTGTAATATTACCACAATCATTCATTATAACCTATAGTTTATGCCAATCATTTAACAAATACTTTAAATCAAGTTTCATTAATTTAAAAGCATGGTATAGCACCTGTAGAGATATACTATAATTATGTGCATATAATACAAAGTCAAACAACATAACCAATGTATTTGGGATATGATAAGAAGAGTTAGGGAAAATATTTAACAAATTGAATAAGGAAGGGCTTCTACAAAATATTTTATTCTGTAGTGGCCTCCTTTCACTCTAACATTCATATGTGAGATAAGTGGTAGGCCTTGAATAATTGGTTTAAACAAGTGAAAGAATCAGGAATTCCAAATTAGTGATGTATAAGGGACATATTGACCAAATAACCTTGAATGTAAGTGTTATAAATTGAGACACTCGATAAGGTAACCAAAGGAATATTAGTTCATCAATAAAAGTTGTACATGCAAAAATCATTAAAATCAAATGAAATTAAACTCAAATACTAAAACTTGACAAGTGAATATAAGAGGGGTCCATTTATTTTTCAGAAATAAAAGGGAGTAGGTTGGCCTGCCAACGTTAGCGACTTGCTATGTCGAACCTGTTTTCTCTACCTAAAAAACCAGAATGAAAAGAGTAAGATTCAAATGTAATATAGACATGTAAAACATGATGTAAAATACTATCTTTCAATTCAACATATAAAATAATATAAGTGTCCATCAATATATTTATTAAAAAGAACCAACAATTTACAAAAAATAGAATAAAAATCACAAAATATTCAAAAGGATCCATAAAAATCACAAATTGAGAAAAATAAACAAATTTTTAAATTTAGCATAATCATAAATTTAATATCTCATGTAGAGCCTCTATTTCCAGCAGGCATCCAAAGCCTTGACAGCGGTACCTCTTATCATGTTGATATTCTAGTAGCCCATCTATTACATATAGATTTAGAACCATTAAAAATATTAATTTAGTTAAAAGTTTAATTGAAAATTATTTGAAAGTTGTTTCCCTATCTTGGTAAGCAGAGGGTGACAATGCCATTCATAAGAACTAATAGAAGTGAATAAGCTAGCTCATGATGAGACCTTTTGTCTTTTAATTTTATAGCTAAAAACCATTGCCCTTGCTTGGTGACTAGTATTGGTAATGAAACATTCATTAGGGCTCATGATGATAGCAAGTCGTCTCTTAATAAGACCTCCTATCCCTCAGTTAATCCTTCACGCATTTTGATTAATATTAACCCTTGATGGATTACTTAATAAATTGGGATGAAAATCCGCTCCTTAAGAGAAAGGGATGGCGTGAAAAGTTTAGCTTTCCAACATTGTATTCTTAATGTTGTTAAAAGTAATATTTATTTATAAAATATGAATTATTCTCTAATAATAGTGGACTGAAATAATTCATGTAATTGAGACCATATCTAAAGATATTTTTGAATATAAAGTTTTTTTGTTGAGATAAAACAAAAATAATTGATTCAACAATTTATACATGAATCAATAAGTCATCTGGCAAATATTCCTTTAAAAAAGTGTTTCCAGGAAGATTTTCCTATGGAATAAAATAAAAAAACAGTATCAAAGGGCATTAAATAAATAAATAAAAACACACTCAAGAAATGAAAAGAGAAAATTCAAACATATAAAATCAAATAAAATCATAAAATAAATATGTACAAAATTATTCCAAAGGAGATCATGCAAACTATCTTCTTAAAAGTTTCCCCTTGACTGAGAGTGACTTAGGATGGCCTTCCAAAGTTTGCAGTTGAAATGTCCTGGGTCTAATCTATTATGTAACAATGAAGGGTCCCAGACATAACTTCTAAAACTCGATGTGCTCCCCCTTGTCCTCATGGTCCTTATACCATTTTAGAGCCAGGTCACCAACTTCAAAATCCCTATTAGAAGAATACTTGTGGGCAAACCATCATTTTACCAGTTATTGATGTTGATTTAACTTGGTTTTAGCTCTATGTCTCTCTTCTTATAATTTAATAAAGCATTGATTCCATCTTCCATAACTGATGACTTAATTTCTTGGACACCCTAGGACAACTGAAGAGAAGGAAGAAAGATGAGAGGGAGTAATATATCTTCTCTACCATAAATGAGGAAAAAGGGTGAGTTGGAAATAACATCTTTCGGTGTTATCTTATCATCCCATAATGCATTAAATAGTGTAGTATGCCATTTTTTATGATTTTCTTAGACTGTTATTTTAAGGATTTTTAGTTCATTCTTGTTTGAATATTCATCAAGGCCATTTCCTTGCACATAATAGTTTTTTCAATATTTAACCTTTATCCCTTTTTCTACAACATATGTTTCTAACCCATGAGATGAGAAATGAGATGCATTATCAAAGAACATTGACTCAGGAACACCAAAATGAGTGATAATTTGAGATTCAAGAAAATTAATGACTTGATTGGGATTTACCACATGCATAGATGTTGCCTCAACCCATCTGGTAAAATAATTTGTAGTTGTTATAATGAATTTATACTACTGGGATGATGGAGGATTAACATGCCCAATTATGTCTAAGCCCCATTATTGAAACAACTCTTCAACAATGACTGGTTGTAGGGGAAAGGAATTTTTTTTAATCTTATCAACAAACTTTTGGTAGGATTCACAATTTCTAAGAAGGGCATGGGCATCTTTAAACAGAGTGTGCCAATAATAACCCACCCTTAGAACCTTTTATGTGATGGTATCTCCACAAAAATCCCTATCAGTAAGGCCATAATGCAGTTCACAAAGTATTTTTGAAGGATCTTCCTGCTCTAGACAATGAAGTAATGCCCCATCATAATTTTTTTTTGGAAAAAGAACATTATTGATAAGTTGAGAAGGTGTTGATTTTAATCTTAATTCTCTTTTATGAGTTGAATTGAAATGAAAGGGGCTTGTACCATTTTCAAAATAAAATATAATGTGTGAATACCATGAATTAGGATCATAATCTTGACATAAGACTTCATTTTTTATTAAAGATAATATTTTAGAGAGGAATCATGTGGAAAATTTGAATGGTCGCTAAGAGAAGAAATAAATTCAACAGCCAAATGAAAAAGACCTTGACCATTGATGATTTGTGGAGGATTAATTTCCAGGTCAAATTCTTGTAAGGATATCATCTAGTGAGTCGTTTTCTCCCCAAGTTCCTTTTGAATTAAAAGATTTCTAACTGCTAGGTATGGGACCATAGAAAATTTTAGGGGCGAATGTTCGCCCTTTGGCGAAATTAAGGGGTTTTAAATTTTTAGTGGGCGAATATTTTGTATCATAGTACATTTTTACAAATCACCTCAAATAGCCCACCTTATTTTAAGGGAGAGGGTAAAAAAGGTAAATTTAGCCCTTGAAATTAGGAGTTACAACCTTCCATTCGCCCATTTTCAAGAATAGGTTTTATTTAAGTGAATCCATTCGCCCATTTTCAAGAATAGGTTTTATTTAAGTGAATCCTATGGGCCAATACCATATTTATAAAAGAGGTATGTAGATTAATAAAAATATAAATAAATGAGAAGTATGGTAAATAAATAAAACATTTTTTATATTTACTCCATAAGTCACCTTATATACATGCAAGGGTGTAAACAAATAAAAATACAAGTAAAGTGGAGGTATGGTAAATAAATAAAACATCTTTTTATACTTACTCAAAAGGTATGGTAAATAAATAAAAATATAAAAACTAGACGTATGGTAAATAAATAAAACCTCTTTTTATATTTAGTCCATAACCCTCGTTCTATTTATGTATGTAGGCTCAAGAAAGAGGTTTTATTTAAGTTAATCCTATGGGCCAAATACCATATTTGTAAAAGCGGTATGGTAAATTAATAAAAATATAAATAAGTGAGAGGTATTGTAAACAAATAAAACATTTTTTTATATTTACTCCATAAGTCACCTTATATTACGAACACTCAAAATGGGTTATATTTAGGTGAAACCTATGGGCAAAATACTATGGGACAAATACCATGGACTAGATTGTTATTATTAATACCATGCAAAAAAAAAATTATTAACCCTAATATTAGTATTAATAAAAATAAAAATGGCACATGGTATTGACCCATGGTAATCACCAAAATGGCACATGGTATTGACCCATGGTATTCACTTGGAATGTAGCCTATTTAAATGGGGGAATTAAACCAGCATAGATCCATCTTTACTTTGGATCTACTAACCCCGAGAGGTATCAAATATCATGATATGCAAACTAGCACAGAGTGAAAAAATATTTGATACCTCTCGGGGGCTTGGTGGATCAAGATGGATGTTGTAATTTAATGTATGTTAAACATTTTAGGTTGGTTAAAATAAAAAATAAAATAAAAATCAACTTTTAATTTTATTAATTTTTATAAATTACTAATAGTAATTTTTAAGCTCCAGGTTTATGATAACCCATGGTAATACCAAGATCTTACAAGATGTTATAATTGAGTAAAATATTCGCCATGCCTGGTGAGAGATTCGCCAAAGAATTATATATACATATTATATTATTGATAAAATCGCCTTCCATTTTTCCTATATACCATGGAGATTCGCCCATTTATTATACTTATAAATTTAGGGGGGGTTCTTAAAATTTTCCCTGGTCACAGGAGGTTTTCGAGACTCTAATTGAATGGGACATACTCAAAGTTTCACATGGTGTTGGGTGACAAGGGTTAGGAGGAGATATGAGGATCGAGAGTTATGCCATTCAAAATGGAGATAGGATGAGTGATGTAGGTCCATGATTACTGTTTGTACCAGGACTCAGATATGGTGTGATATCCATCTCGATTATCGAGAAGAAGGGGTTTGAGGTCTTGTTCCAAGATGGGAAAGAAAGACTCAGGCCTAGAGGCTCTAGCTCTAATGGGATTGTGCTTGGAGTTAGAGTGCATGGTCTATACAAGCTGATGGGAAAAACTATGTGTTATAGGCCATTTTTCCACATCTAATTAGTGAGCCTCCTAATGGGATCAATAAAGATCATATTCAACCTTGTCACCATCTTGCACAAACCCCTAAGCATGTTCCTTTCATCCCACAAAATTTTAGCCCTAAACTACATCATCTGAACCGGTTTTAGGACCAACACTCCCTATATGACTACTAGGATGTGATCACCTATAATTTTCTCCATTGTGGCCTACATTGGTCACCAACAACTTACTCCCCTTTGTACCTTCATTGGTTCTAGAAATCTGGGAGAATGATCGGGATTCTAGAAGCTTCCCCTTATAAGAGTTTCTAGAAGTTTTTTTAACTACTTACCTTGGATATAACATTCAGATCCTATCCTTTCCTACTTTTGAGTTTTCATCACTTATCCTTTAATCCTATCCCTTCATCAAAGGTGGATCTCAAATGCTATATTGGTAATTGGATAAGAACTCCCAACTTGCCATAATTCTCTATATATTCCCAACCTTCTATGTGGTTGGGGGTTGGCTTTTTGAGAGTGATTATTCCCTTATGTTGTTGCAGTGAGTGGTTATTATCTCATGCATTTAGGGTGATTGGAGGTGCATATTGTGACAAGGAAAGGATCATTAGGGGGTTTTTGAGGTCTAAAATGGGCCTCCTAAGAAAAATGTACAACAAAAATAAACTTTATAAGAACCAATAGGATTAAAGAGGATGATGTTAGCCATGGGGGATGATTCACCACTTTTGGAGTAAAAATGTACAAAGATTAAAAATAATAAAACTACTTTTTCAACTCACATTTTCAACTTATATCCCTAAGGTTTTAATCAAATTTCAAGCGGGAGTACTCATTGGATGCAAAATTTAATTCCTCTTCCAAGGAGTACCCATGTTGCATACTTTTGATGGACGCTACTACAAGAAAAATGAGAAATACATGAAAAAAACATGATTGCAAACATGTGTTTAATGTATTTCTCATTTTTCATGTAGCAAGGTCCATTGAAAGTAGGCAACATGGGTACACTTGGATTAGGAATCAAATTATTTATCCAACGACTATTTCCACTTAAAATTTGAGTAAACCCATATGGAGGTAAGTCGAAAATATGAGTTGAAAAAATAGCTTTGTCTTTTTTCTCTCTAAAATTTGATGTTGTAATCTAATCTTATTTTATTATTTCCACTTTTATTTTATAATTTCCTTAGTAGGCCCATTTTAAACCTCAAAAATCCCATAATGAAGTCAATAACTTGGAGTAGATCTTCTACAAGATCAACTGCTACTTATGGTTGTAATCTCCTTTCATTTATATCAATACAAATAATTCATTATTTTCCTATATGTGATGTTGTTATTTCATACATTTCAATACCATGTTGATATATTGAATGAAGTATTTAGATGATACTGCATAGATTTCATATTTTATTGGCTTGTGTTATTTGATTGTGCAGGTTCTAATTTTGGCATCTGGAACTACAATTAGAGCTCCCAAGTTAAAGAAGGAGAAAAGTATACAAAGGATTCCTACTCACTCCATCATATATTTACTTTAAGGAAAGGCATTGGGTTCCTTATCTCATTGTTGTTCTAGGTTAGTCATTGGCCTAGGGGAGATACTTTTGTCCGCAATTGTAAATCCAGTATAAAAAATTGGCGACTCCACTGGGGAATGTAGTATTCCAATGGTGATTTCCTTGTCCATTGTATTTTATTACCTCCTTGACAGACCTTTGTTGTATCATCAAACCAAGAACAGACCAAGGAAGTGATTTCATTGAGCCTTTTTTGCAATTTTTGTGCTGAAATCCTCTTTCCTAGGCCCAACACTCCCCCAGTGCCTTTGACAATGCATTTCAGTGCACCCTAGCCTTCTTTGCACCTACATTGTAGTGCACCCTAGCCCTTTGAGCACCTGCTATGGTCCCAGTTTGATACAAAAAAATTCCTTTTGTGACTTTCTCTCTAATTAACTTCGTTCTAGTTGGTCCTCCTTGTGTCCCTGAGTGTGTCTTGGTCTCTCATAAGGCTCCATTTGGTTTTATTTTGTTTTTGACTGCCTTTGATAATAATTTGTTTGGATTTTCCTTTATTCTTTTCATTAGGTCATTAGAAAACTAAATTGTTTAGTCATTGGCTGCTTGAAAGAATTGGTGTTTTAGTCATCATTCTGAATAGTTTTATTTTATCAATGATTAGAAAAATATCTTAGTTTTTATCTAAAAATTAAGTGGAATCCAAATGAAAAATATTATGCATCATGTATTGCATATAGTGCTTTGATTCTGATTGGAAAAGTGAAGTTCTAGAGATTGATTGTTGCATCACTTATTTGTTGCATTGTTGATTGATTTCTTCTTCCTCTACTTAGTTAGGCATTTCATTGTTAAAAGTAAAATGAAAATATTTATTTTTGTCATATTAGTTGCATCATAGGTTTGTTCAGGTGACGTTGATTTTTGAGCCTTGAAACTGAAACATAATTCAAGATAAACTTTAAAATTAATCTCAACTAGCCTAAGGAGCATTTGAAATTTAACGACACACATAAAAGTCTAAGCTAGAGACGTGTTCTGGTTTCATTAGATGTAGGCATTTTCCTTCTTTTCCAGCGTTTCATCCAAGGGGTGAAATCTCATTCCACGTACATAAGTGTATAGGATCTTTCTCCACATACCTTCGAGTATATCAGATGGAGCTCCATGCATGAAAAGTATATGGGAACTTTCTCATCGAACGGTTGCACATTAGACAACACTACTACAGACTTCACTCCCACATACCATTGAGTATATTTTGGGAGTCCCCTATAGGTTTTTATTCGTCCATAGGTAACCGAGTTGGCCACCTTGTATATTGTGATACATCGAACACAACACTCGGGGATATTATCTACACGTACATTAATTCCTTGGTTCACCAAGGTGTATATCACAGTTCATGGTTTCTTAGTAAAAATTTAAGCCTAGTTACCCCTTTGTTTTGTTTGTGCCTTTAATTTATAAAATCAATTAATTGGTCGCGTAACAACATCCTCCCCATGGAACAACTCCTTAGTGTATCTTAGGTTGAGACTAATGAAAACAATTCCAGAGTCTACCAATCAAGGGAACCCCTTTGATGGGAATCTTGGTCCTTTTCCTTCTTTTGGAAATATTGATGCTCCTTATATGGAAATGTTGTCCCTTCCTAGATATACCATTGGTTTACCAGTTTGGTTATTTTCGACCCCTATGGTTCTAAATTTCCAAACTACTTATCAACCAAGTTCTCCTCCACCTAAATAATAGCAACCTCGTGTTGATCCTAAAGTTGACCCTTTGCCTTCTTCACCTATTGTTTCTTCATCCCTTTCTTCCTCTTCACCTTGTGAAATTCTTGATTCTAGTAACCAAGAATCTAAGAAGAAGAAGAAAAGGACAGAGAAGAAGAAGCAAAATAAGCAGGGGGAAAGCAAGCAACCATTGCTACAGATACAACTAGTATGGAGGAATCTTCCAATCAACTCCGTAAATTTAAATGCCCTTGCATGATTTTTAAGGGTGATCACCTTTCTAAAGATTGTCCTCGTATTCCCAAGCTTTTAGAAATGTGGTCCACAGGCTCACATTAGCCTTTGTCATCGGATTTTGGAGATAATGTTGGTGACAAACCTTCAACTAGTGATAGTAAGGTCCATGGGAAAAAGGGTAAATTCAAATTTCCTTGTAAGTTATGTGAAGGGAATTATCCTATTCACCTTTGTCCTTATATGGATGAAGCCTCAACCATGAATTCTAGCTGGTTATCGGAATCCTTCTCCCAATCCTCCACTAGTTGACGAAGTGATTGATTAGAATTAAAACCCCATCAATCCCATTCTCTCTGAACTTGATTCCCATGAGTTTGTTATTGACCAACCATTAGTTGAGAAAATGGTTGACCTGATTCCACCATCAGTCAGTCGTACTTTTCCCGTAGAGAGTAAGGATTATACGCTCATGTTCTTCTTGTTTCTTTTGATTCTACCAGACAAGGGGGAATTTCTCCCATCCCTAAAAAACCCTCTCCAAGGAAACATGCCATTGCCTTTTATTAGAGTCGATTGACATAACTTCGTCTCCCTTCTTACATGCATTTGAAGATCATGGTAAAGGCTTATAATAAGGACATCCATCATAGTATTATATATGAGGGAGATTTTGTTAGTATTATATCCTCTGTTTGGAAAGATTTGGGTTCCCCACAAATTTTGTCTGCCACTTTGAACTTGTTATCTTTTAATCGAAGAACCAATCAACCCTTAGGGATATTTCCTTAGTTTCTTGTTACCTTGGGAGAAAACATTGAATGTATTGATGTTATGGTTGTCATAAACCCTTTGGAATTCAATTTTCTCCTGGGGCAAGACTATGTTTATGCTATGAATGTTTTTATATCCACACTCTTTCGAGTGATGTGCTTCCTGCATAATGAAAAAATTGTAGTTATCTATCAACTTTCATTTCTTGGTACTTGAATTGACTGCCAATCATCCTACTTGCCTAAGTGTTCCAAATATGCAAGTGGTATATTCCCTGCCACATGTTAATTATGTGGCAACCTATTCCATTCATGTATCAACTGGTGAAGATGAGCCTTTCGTTATTTACTCAACTTCTTTTGATCTAGATCTGGCAGGTGATATGGCGAATCGTTTACTGGGGGCATTGGATTCTGATATTTCCATTGGATCATTTATTATATATCCCTTCCAAAGTGTTGTTCTTCCATCTAACGAGAACCTCTTGGAATCCATGGTCTCTTGGAAGCCATAATCAAGTTTTTAGAGCCGAGTTCCTTGTCTTGTTCCAAGCTCTTTAAAAAATGAAACAAGGTCCTTAGAACAAAGTTCCTTTTCCTATGTCAAGCTCCTTAAAAAATGAAACAAGTTTCCCATAGAAGAGTTCCTTTTATTGTGTCAAGGTTGTTAAAAAATGAAACAAAATCTTGTGAGGATAGTTCTTTTAATGTTAACCTCATTTAAAAAATGAAATAGGTTCCTATGAGCATAGTTATTTTCCTATATCAAGCTCGTTAAAAAATGAAACAAATCCCTTTTCAATTAGAGTCTTTGATTAGATCTTGTAAATTCTCAATCGAGTCTTTCACTTGATCTTGTAAATGAACCTTCATTCCATCCACCTGTTAGTACCCAGTAATCTACTTATGTGAATGAAATGAAGTTTGGGGGGCATGTACCTCGAATTGAGTCATTATGCTGGGGGCATGCAAACTTATTTCAAGCATAGTTTGTCCTTCGTTTCAATATTGTGTAAAAATAAAGCCAATTTCAAGCATAATTTCCCATGTTTCAAGCTTATATAGAAATAAAACCATTCCCATTTTATCCCTCATGATTTTCATTTTTATCAACTTTTTTTTCTAGATGAACCTTGGTTTTTTCATTCCATCGTCACCATATGCTTAGCCGATCATACACTTTCACTTGGTAGTTTTACCCTTGCCCGAGGAACCACTGCGATGAGTGGTCTTATTAGCCAATCTCGTGAACTTTGCGTGTTTTTTAGCAGTTCCATCATGACTGGAACCAATTGCTACCATTTATACCACTTTTTCCTCCAGGAGGAGTCCTCTTTTAGCTTTTTTCATAATCAAGGTGGAGCAGGTGCAAGTTCTAGAGAAATAGTTGTAGGTGCAGGCTTCAGAGGGGCAAGTATAAGTTCTAGAGAAGAAGGTCTAGATACTAGAGGCTTAGAAGGAGTCGAGTTCTAGCAGGAGTTTGCAGGGTTAGAGGTAGAATTTGCAGCCCAAGAAGAGCACGTGATATGTGAGGAGCAAGGGTGCTTCCACATCTGCCAAGAAGGAATCATGGAGAGATTGAAAAGTGATACAGGAGGAGAAGAAGAAGCAGGATGCTTCCAGTGACAGTGACACTTCCAAGAGAGGCGTAGTTCACAGAACATGGATTGTTGCAATTGTGAGCATCAAGAATTGGGTGAGTCTTGTGAGTAGTGATGATGATGATGAGTTACTTCCTAGTCTTGGAAGTACCTCCCTCACTAAGAGGGATTGTTTATTTTTGAGTAGCTTGGGAGGTACTCCAAGCCCTGAGGTTCAGGGTTTGGAAGGAAATGCGCCACAAGAGTCACTTGTGGGCTTAGAACTTAAGCTTGGGGTTTTTCACCCATCGGGATTTGGGCGAAAACTATGAATAATTTGAGCATAAGAATATTTGAGGTTATATAGCTTGGTGTGGCAATTTGAACGCTTCGAAGATCACTCAAATAGAAGCTTTAGAACTTGAGATATGATTTTTTGAAGATGTTTTGTGAGCTTGGTCAAGGTCGGCTTAGTGGTTGGAGACATTATGACAACTAGACAAGGCCTCCTCAGGAATTCTTTGGAGTCACATGAAAGGATATAAATTAAAGTCATGTGTGGGTAAATTTAGCATCCAAGAGCATCAAATCAAGTCGTAATTTCATTTATGAACCAACCCCAGGAAAATGAGGACAAAGCATGCAGGATTCAAGTTGTTTTGCATAGGGTTATTCTTCACCATAGGTATGAGCTAATTACAGGAGCAATTGGTAGTAAAAAATATGGTTTAAGGGTTATTTGGAGGTGCAGAATTGTTGTGTGGTTCTTATGTTTGAGGGACGTAGAGTCTGTTCCACTGTAGGGGGGTTGAGAGGCCTATTAAGGTGTGTTGAAGATTGTTGAACGTTTTCGCAAAAGTCTGGAGTAATTCTTGGAAGAAAGGAGAGGGCTGGGAGGCCTAAACTCTTCCTAGGAGGTAGTCCTAAACACAAGGAACTTGGGATAGCTAGACTACAGCCTTGGAAGAACTCTAGAAGGTGGAATAAGGAGTTGCATCAACTTGCATTCAACTCTAACTAGGACCATACTTACATTGCAGAAAATAGTCCTAAAACAAATGTATGTTATGATTTGTTTGGGGTTGATTTGATATTGGGAATCGTGTCCTAGTGTGGATAGATTTTAACAACTTGTGGGTAGAGCTTAGCAACCTTTATTTACAATATGGATCACAAAAGTCTCAGATCTAACAACGAAAAAATTATTGAGTCATTTAGACAAATTTATATAAACTTAGCTTTGAAAACCACTTAATTAAATTACTAAATAAATAATTTAATTTTGAAAATTAGAAATCGAGTTGTCTTTAGTGAGATTTTTTGGAAGTTTTTCCATTGGGTTTTTCCGGTTTAATTTCTCTAAAATCTAGTAGGAGTTTATTGAAATCACAAGTTTATTGGGTAACCCGTGCACAATCCAAGTGACCTATAAGATTTTTAGGGTGTTGAATCCATATATACACTCAAAAAACCAATTTAAATAACAAAAATCAAATTTTCATCTCAAATTTTTCAATTAGATTCCGACACCAAAAAATTTAAAAAATCACACTTAAAACAACTCTTTAAAAAATAACTTTAAATAAAATAAATATTTTATTATTTAAAATACATAAATAAATCAATGTATTAAATAGCTTTGAAATACTCAAATTTTAAAAAGTATACAACATATTTCTCATAAAAATAAAACTGTATGAAAACCCCAAAAAGCCGTAAAGTATCGTCATTGCACTACACCAGCCCAAAATACCATAGAAAGCGTACGGGAGCGCAAAATACGTGTACAAGTGTTGTAACTGCCGTTTGAACTGGTCCATTCATAAGATGTCAAAATTATCATGGGCAGACTAAGTTCTAACGATATGCGGCCATCAATCTCTGTATTATATATTACCACAACCACATTTATAAAAGCACTGTGGTTTATATAGGCGAAAGGTTTTATTTGTATCTATCATACAGCTTGAGTGGGCCTAATGGTTAAGAGCATGTGTTTCCTCCTAAGAGGTCACAGGTTCAAAATCAGAGGGGGGTAGAGTATGTATGCCTTCGTAGACTTAGCAGTCAAATCGCTGCGCGGAGGTGGGTCCCTTGTCCCACAAACAAAGGGGTCTCCCTCCCTTGTCCCACAAACAAAAGGGTCTCATACACCAATTTGGTGTTGGCTTGGCTGTGACCTAAAATGGATTATTATTTTATTATATTTTATAATAAATTATTATGGATATTATATAATAAACAATATTAAAAAATTATTATTATTAAAAATAATTCAATTTTATTAATAATTACTATACTTATTGTTATGAAAATATTAGTATTGATTAAATAATTATATTAATTAATTAAATTTAAAGATTTATATTTAATTCACTATTAATATTAATTGGATATGAATAATATTATATTTTATTAATAGCTCCAAGGGTTAGTTCAGTGGGTCAAAAACCTTGCCTGCCCATCAGGAGGTAGGGTCGAAAGTCCTTGGGCCAGGTTTTGCAGTAGGCGGAGGGGCGATTTAACCTAGCTATCGCCCAGATTTTGTAAGCCGAGGGGCGATTTAGCTAGCTATCACCCAAAGTTTGTAGGCCAAGGGGTGATTTAGCTAGCTATCGCCCACATTTTGTAGGCCGAGCTTGTCCCACAAACAAAGGGGTCTCCCTCCCTTGTCCCACAAACAAAAGGGTCTCATACACCAATTTGGTGTCTGGCTTGGCTGTGACCTTAAAAATGGATATTATTAT
>APFE031433836.1:0-28977 GCA_000404065.3 Pinus taeda
CACTCTATAAGGGTCCCCACGTACTCCCCCCTTTGGGATCCCACACACCATTCCTTCAAATAGTCCTCGAGACACCCATCGAGATAGTTCATGTGATTCTTCCACACAGAGGACCCCTTTGCATATAGTTGTCCAAAATCATTTTATGATGGAAGGTAACTTGCAAATCCCATATTTAGCTTTGTTAAACCTACCAAATGTAAGCAAGATAACAAATGACCTAATCGCCCATGGCGAGAATTGGCCAGCTATGCCCACCAAGCTCCCTTCGAATATTCCAAAGTTCGAAGGAAAGTAGGGTGAATACCTAGGAAACCATGTCATGAATTTTCACCTGTTGTGTTTGTCTAATAGTATCACTGATGATACTATTAGATTATGACTATGTCAATGCACCCTAACTAACCCTACAACAAAATGGTACGTTGATCAAACATATGTTGCAAGGAAACTTTAGCTCACTAGCTACAACTTTTCTCACCTTCTTCCAACTCCCAGTCCACCATGATTCCAGTATGGAACTCCTTACACATTTCAAACAGACACCCACTACCCACGTCTCGGATCATATACATGAATGGAAGAAATGTTGTATTCTATGTAAAACCCAGTTTGAAGATAAAGTCCTCTTGGACTTATTCATGAGATCCTTCACAACTGAAATCTTCAAATACGTGGAAAATTCATCCCCACAAACTAAGGAATAAGTCATTAGTAAATCTCAATAGTTGGAGCTTATTTACACCTAGTCTGGGTACATCTATCATGTGCTTCTAGATGCCCCATGCTTGCAAACTTATAAATAGATCCCAGGCGCATCCAATGCTACTAATGGATTGATTAGGTCCATCACCCAAAACCCACTCAATAACTACTACCAGTACCCTAGATATTCATTTCACCACCATTGCAACATACAAGATACTACCCCGGTCAACCCACACCTATGCAGAATATGATCAATAGGGTTAACCAATGTCAGCCTTCTGCGGAAGACTCGTATCCTCCCCCAAAGGGAAACCAATACTCCTCTTGGAATATAGATGTAATGTCCTCTTCCCAGAATCTATATATTAAATAGGGACGAGGAAAAATATTCTCCTTTCCCAGCATGACACTAGAATAATGCACTGACACAAGATAATGCAAGGGTGAATCTAGTGCAACCTTCTCTCACTTCACACCAATAGTCAAAGAAACAATTGAATCCATCTAACCCCTTGAATATTTCTAAGAGAAAACTTAAAAATAAGCCAAATGGAGAACCCGACCAAGGGGGAAACAACCATCACCGACCCCAATGGGCATTGAGAAGGGGTAACCCTAACTGGAATCAAAACAAAGGATCGAACAACAATAACCCATAAAAACAAGGCAAGAAAACCAATGTACGGACTAATCATTCATGTGTTATCTGTGGGGAATATGGTCATTATACCCATCATTATCCTTAAATTATTGACATAAAAAGGATACAAGATAGTAGGGGGCAAGAAGGTCAACAAACTACAGTAATGCAAGACCCCTTCCCACATCAAGGAGTTGTTAACACTCAACAACAAACACCCCACTCTCATCCATTTGGAGGGAACCCCCATAATAATCATAATCATGATATTTTCATGACAGGAGAGGATATCATCCTGCAAACATGGAATCAAATTTATGAAGCTCCCTCAGAGCCTAATCCATCCACCTTAACCACAAAAATATTTACAGGGTCGTTGACCATTCCTTGACCTTTTATAGAATCTATGCCCAAAATGGTCAAAGGACCTTTACAACACGTAGGACACAACTCAAAAGTTGCTCATAGCTCCAACATAGTTGATGACTTAGCACAGTCACTGTTAGCCATGTCAGCATTAGAAGTCCTGCAAACATTTCCAACCCAATAGAAATCCTTACTTTCCTCTCTAGGCACAATCGACCCATCTGATTCTCGCCTAATGGTCTTTGACTTGGATAAAGCTACTCCATGGCTACCATTAGCCATTTCTTTCCAAATTCTAGTCTTAGTCCAAAACATTAACATTCATCATTTCATTATCAATGAAGGGGTCTCCACATGTATTGTGTCCAGATCCATTTGGCAAAAAGTAGGATCCCCCAAACTCAAGCCTTCTGACATTACACTTAGAGCATATTATGGGCACCCTTTTGCTCCCATTGGTCTATACCCTAGCGTGAAAGTTAAGTTGGTGGGAAAAACTATGTTAATAGACATCGTAGTACTAGACACCCAGTTGGATTACAACATCCTACTAGGACAAAGCTACATGTATGAGATTCTCACAGTCACCTCATCGGTGCTCAAAATAATGATGTTCCCACGATGGAAAGATCATTACTATCGATCAAATCACATACTATGAGATGGAAACCTTACCCACACCTAACAGTGTGCTATCCTTAGTCTTGTCTTCCCACAAGTTGATCACTACTTACAGTGATCTAAGCCTGGGCTAGTTTAAGCCATCAACTCTCCTAGGGACATTCCTAGGAGACCCTCTAGTGCTACAAGAATTTTTCCCAAACACTGAAGCATATGTGTGCATGATGACTTCATCAAACACGACCCAAACTCAGGAACCATTTCCAGACACCACACACTTTGTACCTTGTTAGGTTCCTATACCAATAGGTTTCATATTTCATGATTGACAGTGGAAGGGCTAAATATGTTCATCATTGCAGGCTGCAAAGGTTCCATATTTTGTGTACATACTAGGAAAATTAAAAAATTAAAAGAGGGTATGCCTTAAAAGAATAATCAAAAGGCAAGAAAATCAAATGGTCAAAAGAAAAGTAAAGATGAACCCCAAACTAAAGACCAGGAAAGTGGCCAATCAAATGCCACTACTATCTTGTGGGGGTAACACAGTCTACAAATACTAATGCTAATCATACTTGATGGATGGCCCAATAGTCTAATCTGGACCATGCCATGTTTAAATTGCTTGTTGCAAAATAGAGAATGTTTCCTGTCCAAACAGCTCAAGCTTGGCAGATGACTAACTAGGTAGAGAAATGAAGGAGCCCCACTGGCTAATCTGGGTCCTTGGAAGAAATAAGGGTAGATTTAGATAGGAGGGCAGTCAAAAGAAAAAGAGAACAATCAGGGTCTGCTAATTCAAGTGCACCCACTTCAAGTGAAGAAAAAAATGTAGGAATTACTAGGTTGGGTTAAGTAGTGTAAGGTTTTGCAGAATCTGAAGGGCCATCACCAATTGGCTTATCAAGTGCAAGACTCATTCCATTCAGGGTATTGGCATCATAGCAGAGGTTTGAGGACATAACATTGGAAGCATGTCTAATTTCCCCCTTTTTCCCCAAAACATCATTTACTAACATCCCCAAGGACCTTGAGATCGGCTCAAGTATCCTGTTCCACTTCAGTTCATGACAGAGTACCAGGTCAAACTATGAAGTTCAATCAAGGAAAAGAAGCCACATTTTTTGTGTAAAAATCTTTACTCTCATTTCCCTCATCTTCCATTCCTAAGTTTTACTTCTTAAAACTTAGTCTTTTCCCCTACACTCACCTCACAAATGTCATATTAACAACTGATGTATTATTTAGCTCCCTAAGCATTCCCCTTCCCTAACTTTACAAAAATCTATATAAAAATCCCAAAAAATCTATGTAAATACCCTTCCCCCTAGCACTATAGCTATACAACATTTCTTGGGAAATATTAATCCATCAGGGGTTAATATTAACCCTCTATAATCCTAAACTATGGGTTATCAATCAAAAACTTTGGCTAAAAACTAAAAATCCATAGTCCCCGCCCTCATTAACCCCTTTCCCCCTTTTTCCGCGCTAAAGTTGGTGTTTGTAATGTTTTTTAATTAGAACATTAATAAACTAAAACCCGAAATCCTAGTGTCAAAAACCCACCCCCGCGCTTGATTTATTTAAAATAATTATTTAATTGGCGGGTCCCCTCGGTAATAAACGGTTGTCACATCACAATTGCCGCCAATTGTTCGATCGCCAGCCTAACCAATCCAACGATGGGCGGTCAATTTCGCAGAGGAGTTGCCCGACCTTTTGCGTCTGGGGGATTGGCGGTTTCACCGCCGTACCCCCACCACACGTCGGCCTCCCGCAGTGTTCGGAGTCCTCCCCCCTCATAGCGCTTACCGCCTATGGGTGCTCTGGGGAAACCACTTACCACCCGTCTCTGTTAGCGTGACGTCACACCCACATCAGCGTGACATCACCACCTTCGCCCGCCACCGCGCCTCCACGTCACCTCCACGTCGTCTGTCCACCCGCCTGCCCTGCCACTGTGTCACTGCCACCTGGCCATCTACGTCAGCTGCCACATCACCCTGCCATACCCGGACGGACTGATGACATCATGCTGACGTCATCACCAAAAAGGCGCCAAAGGGCCAAAATTGCATAAAAAGTCGGGAAATGACTGTTGTTTGTCATTTTAACTCATCGTTTCCGGAGCAGTGCGCATGCAAAAGACGTCATTTATGGCCAAAACCAAGAATTTTTCCACCAAAGTTGCTGCCGCCCTCAAAGTCGACCCAAATACTTGCGAGTGATCCAGCTTGACGCCTCCTGCACCGAAAAATCCAGGTATTTTCCGCAGCCAACCTACTTTACCCGTATTTCTCCCAATTTTCTCCTAATTTCCTGTAAAAAACTCTGCATAAGGTCCTCACAAATAAATTGTCCACTGAAACTACCCGAAAAACCTGGTAAAATCCCTGCATGACAAAGCTCTGCAAGAAACCCGTGCCCTTCTGCAAAATTAACCGAAAAAACTAATTAAAGAAGCCAAACTACCGGCTAAAAGCCCATACAACTGCACCCTCATCCCTGTTTTCAAAACTCCCCTTGAAAAACCAACTAATTAGTTTAAAAACACTCTGGTTTCTTCCAACAGAGTGCCCCACAGTTCATCAAACCTGTAAAGAGTTTCCTCATACTCTCAGAGCTGCTCACTTTCAAACACAATTCAGTAGGCATTCCTCAGCCTTTGCACCAATCCTAAACTCAAGTAAATATCCAGTTGAAATCAAACATGGCCACTCCATCTGCTCTTGATGTTGCTCCTGTCAATCCACCCAGTAAGGAGCTTGAAGCTATGCCACTTGTAGACAGTGATTTCCTCATTGCATATTTTGTGGCAGAGAGGAACCACTTACAGACCTTCTGCCAGCTAAGGAAGATTCACTTGGAAAACAGTGACATCTACGGCATCTGGGAGTCTAATCTGCCTACCTACTTCTTGCCATCTGTAAATGTCTTTCCTGAAGTCATTCATCTCTATGCAGAAAATTATGACCAGAAACTCAGAGCCGTAAAGTCTCCATCTGGGAGCATCCTCTTTTACATAACACCAGACTCCATAAATCAGATGCTGAACTACAAACAAACCCAGCTGCTATACCCTTTTTCTATAAAGTATTTGCTGGATGAGGGCTCCAAGCTCTCTAGCACAGACATTGCTGCAGTTGCCAAAACTTTCATGAGAGCAGACTGCCAGCCTTCTGGGCCACCTCCTTTTTCATATACAAATTTCAATGAGGTAGGCAAGCTGCTTGTGGACATGATATCCTCTGTCTTGGGGTTCTCCACAAATGAGCATGTTGATGAAACTGTTTTGGTCTTGTTATCTACATATAGCCTTGGGAGGCCCCCTGCTGTAAAATACAATTATGCCAAGTTTATTGCCAACAAGATACATGACCAACTAGTGAGGCTGGACAGGGAGGCAATATTCAAATATTCATCATACATCTACCACCTCTTCATGTACTATCAGACAGATTGCTTCTAGTGCCACATCAAGAAACTGGATTCACAGGGTGAGAGGAGGTCTGTCATTTTCTGGTCTTTAGTCTTCCACCAAGTCCAGAACTCTCCCTATTCCTACTGTGAATTTATTGACCAATTTGTTTATCCAGTTACATGCCTCTTGAAGAGGTATCCTCCTGCCAGATTGTCCAAAGATATGCAGAAAATCTTACAGCTGTCCAGGAATTATAAAATAGGTGATTGGTATTTATACCAAAATCACACAGTCATCAGGATCTATGGCTGTGAGCTCTATCCTTAGAGGCTCCCAAGGTATGTGCCTATGAGATTGTTTGCCTTGGAATACTATAGGCAGCTCATCAATTTTGACCTTACACACTTCCATAGTGCCAAGAAGAAAGCCAATCTCAAATTCAGAGACCACCTATGCCCCTTCATCATGAACAAGAAAGATGGTTGGCAAGAAGCTGATCAAATATTGGGGCAACAACTTAAACTCAAAAGGAGCTTCTGGTGGGTCCCTTATGACCCTGAAGGCTTTATAAGTGCTAGGAGAGTCAAGTATAGGCTGCTAGCCTATAAACATTGTCCATATCCACAAATAGAACACTTTGCCAACCAAGATGAATGGGTGCCTGATACAATAGTAGAGGAATTTACTCAGGAAGAGAAAATGGAGCAGAATGTGAAAGATTTAGAGAAAACTCTTGACTTGGATTCTTGTCAGCAGGTCATATTCAAGCAACCAGTCCAAGTAGGAGAAGGCACATCCACTGCTGCAGCTGCACAAACTACCTAGCAAGCATCTACAACCACCACTACAGCAAAAGGCAAAGAGATAATGGATGAACAACAAGAGACAGAGGCAGGGTAGCCCAGCACCTCAAAGGATCAAAATCAAGGGCAAGCCCCTTTACAGCAAACTGAACCACCCCAAATCCCAATTTTGCAAACACCTCTCAATGAAGAGAGAGGCAAAAAACGTGATAGAGAGGAGGTCATACCTCGAAGTGGGTCAACACAGCAACCAGAGGCCAAGAGGCCAAGAATTGACCCTGAAACCGAGGAAGAAGACATCGATGAAGAAAGAGCAGAAAGCCAAAACAGAGAAAGACAATCCAGCCAACAGACTGCCACTAGATCATTTCAGCAGGAACAGGCCATACATCAAGGCACAGAGGTATCCTCCTCAAGGCAGCAAGGCAAGCAACCAGCTGGTATCAAAGGGGGTTTCATGGAGATAAAAGCACAAAATGAATTGTTGAGAGTACAACTCTATGATCAATTCTTGAAGGCAACTCCCTCCAAAAAACAAAGATTGATGGCTGCTTATGATATCAAAGAGGACAAAATTATTTTTACTCATTTAAAGCATAAACTTCCACATCCCAAAACCTCTGCAGATTACCTAAGAACAAATTGGAGGTCTTTTCTAAAGGCATACATCCAATGGATCAAATAGAGTTGCACAAGCAAACAGGGGAAATGGTGTATGCCACACTTGCAGACAGGGCTATGCTAGCCCATCAGTTAAAAGAATCACTGAAAAATACTAATACACAGTTGGATTTGGAAAGAATGTCTTCCCAGGCTAAGGACAACAGAATAAAAACATTGGAAGACATAATCATTGATCTAGGACATGATCCAAAAGATCCAAAGGGTGTTAGGGCCCTTATGAAAAAGAAGGAGGATGATATTGCTGCACTAAGGAAACAGGCAAAGCTGCCTGCAACTATTCAACCTAACATTGCAGAACTTGCACAGGAAAAACAACTTGATGACACCATGGATTTACTTATGAAGATGAATCAAAGAATACTGGAGATGGAAGGAGAATTGGAGAAAGAATGGCAAGGAAGACAGGGAGAATCAACCTCCCAACCACCTCAAACTTCTACAACTCTTAGCCCTACCACTCCTACACAAGCAGCAGCAGCCCCTCCTACCATTCCAGCACCAACCATAGCCACGTCAGCAACAGAGGCAACAACAGCAGCAGCAGAATCTAGCATGAGTATGGAGGACTTGATGAAAGCTGTCAAAGAGTTTGAAACTCAAGTGACAGAAATAAATGAAGCCAAAGATAGACTGGCCAAGCTAGAGGCCAGCTATGACAAGTCCAAGATGACTGTAACAGAGAAGCAAAGAGAAATAAAGGCCTTGGAGGCGAAAGTAAAATCTTTGGAAAAAGAGTTGCTTCTAGGAAAGACCTTGGTAGAAATCAAGAAGATAATCTGGGCCAAAATTGGCCAATCAATACATGACCAATGGAGGTCAATCTAGGAAATACATGAGCAGATTGAACTGATAGGCATAGCTCATGTTGAAATACAAAGGGCCAGAACAGCACTAGGAATCATGCCTGAGCAGACCAATAAGATGATACATTTCCTCAATACCCACACTAGGGAGGAATTGGCAGCACTAGAAATAAACAGCAGAACAGACACCATCCTGATAGCTAAGAAAGTGTTGACTTTGAGAAATTTCACTCAAACACTAGAAAGAAAATGTCAGGATATGAAGGCAGAAATTGATGAATTCAGGGCAAAGATGACAGTGTTGCAGGATAAAGGACTGCCAAGCCTAGTAACTGGTATAGGACAACTGCTGTCATATGATCAGTATATCACAAGGATCAACAATTATGTGTAGAATCAAATCACAGCATCCAGCAGCTCCACAAAATAAGCAGGGCCTCCCTCTGGGCAGTCTCTGTATAATAAATTAGAAAATCTATTTTTTATTGAGCATGAGATAAATCATTTGTTTGAAGTGCCTCCAATTTTTTACAGATATACTGAAGCAGATGAAACACTGGTAAAAATAAGAAGACATCAGCTACCTCCAGCTGATTGGTGGCAGGCAATGCTAGAAATTCTGCCCAGGTGATCCCACTATATTATTCCTTTTTTGTGAAAATTCAGATCTCAGGCACAGTACAGGTCAGAAGACTATTCAGCACGCAGATATCATAGCAAGCTCCTATACAATGACTCACCAAAGCACTCAGACAGTAGGCTCAGCTAACGCAGAATTAAAGGCACAACTACAGCCAACTTTCCTGAGCCAAAAAGTCAAAATTGTTTGACAGAAAGATAACTGCCATCTCAACATTAAATGTTGTAGTTATATCTTTCATTTACTTTTTGTAATAGAGTTGGTGGTGCAATTTATTGCACAATAACTCACTATTGAGATATTTTGTATCCTATTTTTGTATATATATCCCCTCAAAGAACGTATTGAGGGTCGGTTGTAGTGAAACTCTTTCAGAAGAGCTGTATTGTATATCTGAGACATTTATGCTAATACAAATTGTTGGTGGAGTTCCTGGTTCCTATATTGTCTGAAGGTGGAAATGACTGGCCCTATTATGTTGCAGAATTCCTGTGTCATTTGATGGAACAATAAGTTATTCTGAACTGTGTTTTGTTTTTCTATGTATGCCATAATTCATATATGTTCATGATCATAGTAAATAGAGAAAAAGAATAGCTTAGGATTTGTTCAAATACACCCTATGCTCAATCTCTATTTCTAAATATGTTTTCTTCTGGATTAGCCATGGATATGAATTCTTAATTGCTCATGTCTAAACTAATTCTATCACTGTGAATATTGTTTAAGAATTCTTAACTGCTCTTAAGCAATACTTTCATTTTTCCCTTGTTAGCATAGTGAAAAATTCTCAATTGCCTTTCACTCACTAATTCCATAACTTCATTACATAATCTAAAAAATTGTTCCACAAATGCCTATCTGGCTTTGCAGCAATACTCTGTCTCCATAAACATACTTCAGCAGCACACTTCTTTGAACTCCATTGCCCAATGGCCCTAACTGTTTTGTAATCTATACCTCAACTCTATTTGAATTCACCAAACAACCAAACTCAAAACAAAATCAGCACACCATAACTAGCCTAAAATCATCCACCAACAAAGCTAAAACATAAAGAGAGAGCCCTCTCTGGTTGCAAGTAGGATAGGACCTATAACTAAAAGATTGGTTAGTGGTTACCTTGGCCGTATTCCCTTTAGGAAGCAGGGAACAACCTGAGTGATAACATACCTGTTGATTCCATGCATCTACCTCACACCATTACACAAACACCCTTTTTATACACCCTGTTATCACTCCAGGAAACTCTCCTAGGTTGTAGATCGGAGATGCCTGGTAACATATACTTCAATATTGTTCTCTAAACTATTGGAATAAATGATGGTTTGGATCAAACTAGATAACCATTTCGACTATGTTTTTACTCAAGACATGCATGAACACCCTCAACTTACAAGGCTTTAGACCACTAATGCTCTATAGATTGTAGAATCAATGAATGGATGGAGAATTTTGACCATACCAACAGATGCACACATAAACATAAATGAATGGCTAGCTACAAGTAGCGAAAGAGAATACTAACTGTACCGGCAGATGCATATATCACCACATATCAATGGCTAGCTACAGGCAGTAAAGAAGCTTGCAAATCTAATTGATCAAAGAAGAGATAAGATGACAATTATCTGGCCTTAGACACAAAAGAAAACATGAACAAATTGTTTAAGCGCAAGCTTAGAATAGAAGAGAAAATGGAATATTGAACATATAACAGCAAAAGAAGTTTGTATTACTATTGAATGAAGATGAGAAGCTTGAGTAGAAAAGTCTCATTAGTCTCCAGAAGTTGACCTTGTATTACATCTTCCTTTCAGCTATTTATAGCCTATTCACAATGCTCCTGAGCTCTAAGAGGTTCGGAGTCTTAATCTTGTCTGATCTGTCCCTTAACTATTTGATTCCCTCTATGGGCAAGCATGGCTTAGAGGTTTTCACCTTTTGAAAGAGGAATAACCATATTCAGATATTTTGGATAGCTTGTTGTGCTATCTGGGGGCTCTCTTATGTCAGAGATGCCCCATAATGTTTGTTTTGATGAGTTGTGCTGGGCTATTGATGCGTTGTGTTGCTTCTTGGCCTCTATGTCAGTTTGGGGAGGATTTGCATGCACTGTGGCCCTTTCAATGGTTTAACAATGCATGGTTTCTATTAAAACAGAACAATGTTGCCCTATTGTGGTCCTCTATTGAAAATAATGAATATTTCTATTTTAAATAGAAAACACAACAACACTGAGAATTCCAGCCCCTCTTTGTCCTTTTCGGACTTCAATAGTATGAAAAATGATTCATTCCTTTAACAGGTCTGGCCTTGGGGTTATCACAAGGCGTATTCGGCCCGCTCCCTTTGTATTTTGTTAAACAACGAAAATACATAGAAACTACAAAAAAACATTGAAAATGGGCCTTCCTCGGACTTCAAATTTTATGTATTTCACTTCCCAGACCCTTTCGAGTCTGAGCTTCATCACAATTGGCACTACCTTGAGGTTCCTTTGTATTTTTTTATATAATGAAATACATGAAAAATGCATTAAAACTGGCTTTGGTGTGGACCTGAAATCTTATGAAACATTGTTTGTAATACCGTCGAGTCCGCAATATTGGGTCGCCACACACACACACACACACACACACACACATATAGATATATATGTAAAGGCCCTGCCGCATATTTTCCGCCAATAGAAATCCGCTGATGCATTGTGGGCCATCGATCTACGCATGCGATTGATGGGTCCACATTGAATTGGCGATCACAATCACTCATTCCACACAACTTGCGCTGATACCTCTGCCGATAGCAATCATTGGAGATCATTGATCAGTGGTGTCCAACGTCGATTGCCACTACCTGTGACCACCGATTTGTGATTAGCCACTTATATCCGGGCCGTTGATTGGCTAGGTCTAATGGCAGTTGTGCGTTCTTGAGTTTTAAGCCTGCGATAAGGGTTTTTGACTATTTAAATGCGCTTTTTGCCTCCTGATAGTGCATTTTTTCCCTTCCAAGGGCTCTCCTCCCTCACTTGTTTGAATCTTCAGATGATCTTAAGAACTTTTGAAGACTTGGGGAGTGATTTTGGAGCATATTTGGATCCATTTACATGAATTTAAGCAAACTTTGGAGACTTTGGGAGTGTTTTGGATCCATTTTAGGGCCAGATGCCAACAAAGCTAACACTGGCTCCTTATGGGGATGAAAGCCTCCCTGTGAAGCTTCAAGAACTATAGAACAATGCCTTTCCTATAAAAAACAAGATCAAATCTTCCTCCTGGTGTTGCATTGGGCATGGAGTCTATTTAGCATGAAATAAAAGCTTGAAAACAACATATTTACAATAGCAAGGCTTAAAATCCTTTACTGAAATAAAGTTTGAAGAACAACCCATTGAATGGGCCATAAAAAACATATCCTCATTCCTTTGATGCATCCCTTTTGAGAAAATAGTCACCAAACTAAAAATTGACCATTTTTACCTTTCTATCAAAGGTTTCTCTTTCTTGGTCAATGTGCATATTAGAAAATTCATCAAAGACTTGCAAAAGCCTATTGATTTGATCATATACTTCGAAAACTTTCAAGAATTTGATATTATTAGGTAAAGATGGTCTATATTTCACATCATCTCTGTATGCTTTCAGCCTTGGATGTTTTTCTTGGAAGGTTTTGTACACCTGTTGAATGATAAGGTCTGCTTCATACTTTGCTGTGTCATTTGTGACCTCTATGGCTAGAGCTTTGAGGATGATAGGATCAACTACTAGTTGCTTTTTCTTATTAGCTTGCTATTTTGGAGGGACAACAACTCTATGAACATGAGTTTCCTTGACATTGTTCATCATCAACCTCAAATTATATTGGTGTTGATATTCAGTTTGTAGAAGATCTTCACCATCCCATTCTTGGTTGATCTGGTCATTGAACAATGACTTCTCATAGGTAGCTTTGGTTAAAAATGTGGTGCTACCTTTGTCTTCCATACAATGGATCTCATCATCTTCCTCAAACTTCTCTTCTTCCATGACTGCATTATGAAAAGGGACCTTCACCCTTTGGTCTTCATTGGCCTCTTTGCTTCTTTACAAAATCTGCAGCTGCTCATTAGGTCTTCTATATGGATCTGGATTTGGAGGAGCAAAGGTATTAGGAACCCTTCCTTTCCCAGAAAGTTTCTCGACCTTTAATTTGGAAATTTCAAAGGCTAATGACTCTATCATCTGGGCCATTTTATCAATCTTGGGATCTGAAGATGATGAAGGATCGCCCCGCTGTCTTCTTCTATCAGCCTTACCTTTGAGCTTTTCTGCAGCCATGATGTTTGATTCTACTTCTAGGGTTTCATCTTGCATATTAGCCAAAGAAGCACATTGCCTCTTCCTCAACAGTAAATAGAATTCAGAATCAAAGGCGTTGGCATAGATGAGTCGAGCAGAGGTAGTGGTGGGTTTCACTTCAGCTGGTATCTTGCTGTACATACGGTTAAATCTCTTATTAAAATCAGACAGAATCTCACCATTTTCCCTTTGTAAGTTCGCAAAATCAGTGTGGTAGTAAAGGAGATCCTTCTTATCCCCCCAATGCTTTAGGAATGCATAATCTAAGGCCTCAATATCTCCTATAGATGCTAGGGTTAGTTCCCTGAACCATTTTCTAGCCTCTCCATCTAGGCTTTGGACAAAGACTCTCATCTAGACATCATCTTCACTAATGTCCAGGTTATCAGTATAGCTATAGAATGACTCAAGATGTTCTTCAGCTGAAACACCTTCAGTCCCAATGAACTTAGGCATATACTTCTGATATTCTCTAGCAGGCATAGCATTCAAAGGAATGGGTAGTATTAGAGGTCCATACCTAGCAGCTATGATTCTTTCCATTTTGGTAGGTGCTTGTGGACCTGCCATAGCTGTGGTGGCTAAAAGAGTACTAGAAGTCTGAATGACAGAGGGCTAAGGAGTGACTGATAAGACTAAAGAAGTATGATGGATAGGAGGTGAGGTTTCCTTTGGGATTACAACAAAAGGAAAATTTGAAGAATAAGGGGCTTTATGAATCTCTAAGATTTTTTCTTCGATGCTAGTATTAGAAGCTATACTCTCAACATATATTTGTTTTATTACAAGTCTTTCTTGAAGAGATATAGGAGATTGTTTAGGTTTACCTGAACCTGATGCTCCTTAGGGTCAGGTACTAGGTCAACTTGTGACTTCTGAGGATTTCTCTGAGTATGCCTCACAAGCTGAGCTAGAACTATGAAGTGGAGTCACCCAGAGGTTTGGCCTCCGGTAGAGTCACAAGATGGATGATTACAACCAAAAAGGTGCCCAGAATTTGTCTATCATCAAAGCTGGATCTATGTCATTTCCTAGGGAATTTAAGCTTCAGTTTCCTCTCCCTGGCACTGACGCCAATTATGTTATCACTTCAGGAAACTCTCCTAGGTGTAGATCGGAGATGCCTGGTAACATATAATCTTCAATATTATTCTCTGAACTATTGGAATAAATCATGGTTTGGATCAAACTGGATAACCATTTCAACTAAATTTTTACTCAAGACATGCATGAACATTCTCAGCTTATAAGGCTTTAGACCACTAATGCTCAATAGTTTGTAGATTTAGAGTACTAACCATACCGATAGATGCATACATAAACATAAATGAATGGCTAGCTACAGGAAGCAAAAGAGAATACTAACTGTATTGGCAGATGCATATATGACCACATATGAATGGCTAGCTACACACAGTAAAGAAGCTTGCAAATCTAATTTATCAAAGAAAAGATAAGATGAGAATTATCTAGCTTTAGACAAAAAGGAAAACATGAACAAACTGTTCAAGTGAAAGCTTAGAAGAGAAGAGAAAATGGAATATTGAACATATAACAGCAAAAGAAGTTTTTATTACTAATGAATGAAGATGAGAAGCTTGAGTAGAAAAGTCTCATTAGTCTCCAGAAGTTGAACCTGTATTACATCTTACTTTCAGCTATTTATAGCCTGTTTACAATGCTCCTGAGCTCTAAGAGGCTCAGAGTCTTAATCTTGTCTGATCTGTCCCTTAACTATTTGATTCCCTCTATGGGCAAGCATGGCTTGGGGGTTTTCTCCTCCTGACAGAGGAATAACCATATTCAGATATTTTGGATAGATTGTTGCATCGTCTGGGGTCTCTCTCGTGTCAGAGATGCCCCATAATGTTTGTTTTGATGAGCTTTGTGGCGCTACTGATGCGATGTGCTACTTCTCGGCCTCTATGTTAGTTTGGGGAGGAGATGCATGTGTTGTGGACCTTTCAATGGTTTAAAAATGCATGCTTTCTATTAAAATAGAATAGCACTGCCCTATTGTGGTCCCCTATTGAAAATAATGAATATTTCTATTTTAAACAGAAAACACAACAACGCTGAGAATTCCCGCCACTCTCTGTCCTTTTCAGACTTCAACAGTCTGCAAAAATGATTAATTCCTTTAATGGGCCCACCATTGGGGTTATCGCAAGTCACATTCGGCCCGCTCCCTTTGTATTTTGTTAAACAATGAAAATACGTAAAAATTGTGAAAAAACATTGAAAATGGGCCTTCCGCGGACTTAAAATTTTATGTATTTCACTTCCCGAACCCTTTCGGTTTTGGGATTCATTGTAATCGGTGCTACCTTGAGGTTCCTTTGTATTTCGTTATATAATGAAATACATGAAAAATGCATTAAAATTGGCTTTAGCATGGACCTGCAACCTTATGAAACGTTGTTTGTAATACCGTCAGGTCCACAAAATCGGGTCACACACACACACACATATATATATATATATATGCGAAGGCCCTGTTGCATGGTTTCTGCTGATAGTGATCCACGGACGCAATGTGGGCTGACAATCTGTGGGTGCGATCGATGGCCCACATTGAATCAGCGATCACAATCACTCATTCCACACAACCTGCACTGATACCTCCGCTGATACTTCCACCAATGCGACCTGCCGATAGTGATCATCGGCGATCACTGATTGACAGTGTTCAGTGCTGATTGCCACTGCCTGTGACCACCAATTTGCGATTATCCACTTAGATTTGGGCCATTGATCAACCAAATCTAATGGCGGTTGTGTGTTCTTGAGTTTTAAGCCTACGATAAGGGTTCTTGACTGTTTAAATGCGTTTTTTGCCTCTTGATAGTGCATTTCTTCCCTTCCAAGGGCTCTCCTCCCTCACTTGTTTGGATTTTTAGATGATCTTAAGCACTTTTGAAGACTTCGAGAGTGCTTTGGAGCATATTTTGATCCATTTACATGAATTTAAGCAAACTTTGGAGACTTTGGGAGTGTTTCAGATCCATTTTAGGGCCAAACGCCAACAAAGCTAACACCCCCACCTGACTTTGTGTCGCACCAAGTCATGGAAACCTTTACATTACCAAATATGAATCTCACTGGTCTAGTATCTAGTCCTAATGACCATGTTGATTGATTCAGGACATATCCCGGTATGTAGTATTCCTATTCCTCCATCTCAGGAAACCATCCCTACTCAAAATTTTCTTTCACTGACACCAACCGGTGCTTACAACAATGCCAAACAAAATGGTAAAAGAGGAGAATCCTCAAACTCCTCCAAGGCCCTACAACCCTATGGGTTATGTGAATAATTTGGTCACCCGACCCAAATATGCCCCGAGTTAGGTGAGTTGAAAACCCTTATTCATGCTTTCAAAACATTGGTAACCTAAACTCCACCAAAAGGAGCAAATTCTATGCCTATATGTATTAAATAATTATGCACCAATCATGCATGCGCTATATGTGAAAAACATGGGCACTACACTCATCACTTTACTGATATCCCTCGATACTGAGAGACATTAAGCACACTCATTTAATCCAACATTAATGAACCAATAGCACCAGTCAAACCTCAAGTGGATGATGGATGCAAGAACATCTTCTACATTCGAGAGTAACCAAGTTCACACTCTAAAAACATATCTGGAAACACACAAAGGCAGCGTAAACAACTAACCCCCTCCCCTACATTACCATGTTCTCTATGCGATGGCCCTACTCATCCAGTAAATCTATGCCCATAACTATGGATATTTAACCAAAACAACCTAGTCACTAAGGTTGCTTAGAGAAGAAAACCTATTCGTCTGTACCATACATACACTGTCTCCATGGGAAACCATTATAAGAGAATGTGCTCTCACCTTCCTAGATTCCATGAATCGTTGAGTTTTGTATGTCGATTCATGAACGAAAACTATTATCTACTAGAATCAGATATTGAGTCCAAAAAACCCATTCCCCCACCAGGGGAAGACAGACCCCTAGATGTCTTATGTGTGCTGAGGAGAAACGACAACCAACAACAAAGTAGGGCCCCCGTCATTACATATCCCATCACCACCATCAATCCAGATTTGGAAAAAAAATGATCTAAAACCTCCTAGCAAAGAAAATCACCCATCACATGCGCCCTATGTGATAAACCCAACCATTTAGTAAATGATTGCCATGAACTGAGTAAGTTCAATGATGTATTTTTCTTAGTGTTCCAAATTCGACACAAGCATTTCTCCAACTAAGAGAAAATCACACATTGTTATTGTTGCATCTGCTCTCAATTCCACCACAAAAGGAATTTCTAGTATCTTCCACGTTTCTGGTTAGCAAGAGCAGCATTAAGGCCAAACCATACAAGGAATCAAGTCATGCCAATACCACGACCTAGAGATGGATACCCTCACAGGATATTTGATCTTTGACGTAAATGAGGCATCAACATCCCATACTATGAGTAGTACCACCTCCCATACAATCTACTCGATAAGTTTTGGACCAATATGTGGAATCTATACCAAAAACTCTCTTAGCACTGAAGCAGCTCGTATGTCACACACATTTTTAGCACAACAATCCCTCAAGAATAATGAAACACACAAGAAGAGGGTCAAAAACTCATTCAATTACAACATGACCCTTCAGACATATATTGAGGGGGAGTTAGTCCTCCGCTAAGATCTTGCCCAAGAAGTGGTAGGAACTAGAAATTTTGAAACCATTTGGAAGGTCCCATGCTTCATCAAACACTAGCTCCTCAACAGGACATACATATTATCAGAGCTCGATGGAACTTTCATGAAAAATACCATCAATAGTCTCTACCTCAAAAACATTCCACCCATAAAATCCTAGAGTATACATGTATGCACCATGACTTATTTTTTTGATGATCACCTCATCATGGATTCACTCTAAATATCATTCTCTCATCATCTGTCAGCAGATGGATCCTTCACCAACTTATCGTCACAAGTTTGTTGATGGTGCATCTCGATGGTCACAAAACCTCACTATTGCAACCTGGGTCATATACTCTCCTGACTGAACACCTCATCTCTTTAATGGACTTTGTATCAGATCAACTACCAACAATCAACCAGAATAAGACACCATCATAGGCCTCTTGGTTGATGCCCACCACCTAGGTATCCATCACCTACATGTATTCCTTGATTCTCAGCTAGTTGTATTGTAGTTAAACAAGACCTTTCAATTTTGGGATACACGATCTTATCAGAAGTATCTTCATGGAAAAATGTTATCTATACATTTTGATCATATCACATTTAAACATATACCTAGGGATCAAAATCATAGTCGTTCGCATCGCTAATCAAATCCTAGACTAGTATGTATCACATATATATCACCATCAAGATACATCTTAAACAAAATGCATAAATACATAAAAATTATAGATGCATGTGACATATCATGAGAGTTGCCAAAAAATAATCTTGTATATACATGAAAAAATATCTATGAGTAAAAATAATTCAACAAGGTATAATGGAGCATCCTCATAATGGCTACTTTCCCTGGTACATAGATAATCACTTCCAACATCATCAAGACCATATAGTCTATCTAGGGCCCTTTCGGCCCAATCTTTGCATCTAGAGCCAAAATTAGACCAATCGTAACCATCATCATGGCTATACGATGCAAAAATGGTCAGTGTGCTCACTCTAGTGACATCATCATCTCTACGACAACCTTCGCCATAACTTCCCATCCATCGATAGGAAACCCTCTAGTTAGGGTCTCCACCTTGCCCCAGGTGTCTTGATAACTCTACATCTCAGCTCTCTACCTACTAAGTGTGCCTCTGTGGCCTCTGTATGCTCACCGCATCAGTTTTCATCCTTGCCCACTACTATGCTACTACCTTCTCCAAAGGGCCCACTAATCTCTCACCAGCGTCACTGCACCAGTCACTCAAGCCCACCCCAAGGCCCAATTAGTGGCCTCAGCACCCTCGGTCTCTATGTTGTAGGGGCATCCTCTATGATGCCCATATGCCTAGGATCATGGCCTACCAAATAGGTCAGTGGTCGTCCTTGCGGCCTTGCATCTGCAATTAAAAAAACATGGTATCAACATCATCATAAATAAAACATGATAATGGTACATGCAAACAAATATATGTATACAAATGCATAAATCAAAATATATGCAAACAAATCTCTGTATAAAAATGCAAAAATAAAAATATAATTTCTAGTCCCTAGGCATCACCCACAGGAAACCCCATATTCAGATGTCCTCGAAAGTCCACACCATGATAGGGATACGGCAGAATCAACTGAGGATTTGAGTTAAACGAATCCTCTACAGTGGTGTTCCAATAACGCCCTAACTCACCACCCCAAACTCGTGACATCGCAACTATCCGGTGGCGTATACGTGGATCCCTGATAGGCCCTGCTAACACTTTTAAGATCAGGTGAAGCATAACCACCCGCTCAGACGTTATACTGTAAACTACACTCACATAGAAAAAACTCATGAGTTCACTGAGCTGCACCTGCGTCAGCTGAGACAACATCCCCCCATACAATAACTAAGGCTAATCAAAAATTTCCTTGCCTGTAGTTATTGAAGGACCGCTATATGTGGCCCCAATGCTATGTTAATACAACCCTCCTCATAAGGGTTAGGACCACAATGACCCTCACCCTTTTCCTTTGCCCACTGATGAATATCCACATGCCCAGGTGACAGTGGATAAGGTAAAGCCTCCGCATGAGGCAGAAAAATAATAACAAAATAAATATCACCACAAACCAATATCGGAAGATTTGTTAGACGAATAACCGTAACTTTCCAGTCCACATCCCAACATCTAACAAAAAAGCGTAGGAACCTATCCTGTGGCCTTAAAAGGGGGTTTTTGAAGAAATCTCAGAAGCCCCCATTGCACTAGAAAATGGCTAGCCGCTGGATCCACCAAGACATCTAAACACAGACACTGCTAATCTCTCTCCCTCCAAATTATCCTTCCAGCTAGGATACCATGTGTCAATTATATAGCCCCCTAGTCTATCAAAGAAAAGAGAAAAACAAAGAGAAAATTCCCTTTTTCTCATAGAGACATTCCTATGAGCCTGACAGATGCAATATTGCATGCCTGTTTTCCCAACATACTTGTGGACACATGTCTATCATGCCCCTAAGCCATGATGTCCAAGGCATCAAAGATTGTGTTCCTGTTTCTCAAATAGGCCATGGTTCACGTCTCTATGTTTTACACAGAGGTGCGACCATCATACACTCTGCTAGCCAAGTCACAACGAACCCTGAAGGGATTCTCTGTGAAATTTCTCACCTCAGACGTATGGAATGCATATCTAAGGATGAATTTTGCATGGAGTTGCCACCCAAAACCCTTAGATTTTCACGACGACCACGTGACTCCAAAAGAGTCACCTGCGTGGACAAGAAAATTCAAACTAAATAAGTCGTACAAGCGACCCTTCTACGTCCTGTATACCCTAGGGCTACCAAAATGACAAAGAGTAAGGTACAAGTCCTTACTTGACTCTCCTTGCATGAATACGTGGTGCTTTGGCTGACCTCAATAGTAGGAAATGCTGCAAAAACTTTCTCTGGCCTCTACAACTCAGTAGTGCAAATTAAGTGATATTTTGCCCACTTAGCCCTAACTATCGCCCTTTTTTCCATATTTTGGAGTCTGTTTCAGAAGCCTGGGATGTCCATTGACAAAACCAAAAGAGAATTAATCATGGAACTCTTCATTCTGGAAAATGCGAAAAAATATTTTTTGGCCTGTCAAACAGTCAGAAAGGCATGTCAGGCACTCCTCTAATTCTTTAATTCATATCATTCAATCAGTCACAAATTATATGTATGTTTTAAATAGATGCTTTCACTTGGGGAATTGGTTGTTTCCATTTAAGGAACATTGCACATGATCCACTTCGACCAACACCTCGAAAAGAAGATAACAGAGAAAATATCATTCTCCGCTTAGCATGATAAGCTTCCTCTTAAGCTTTGCATATACTCACATCATCTCTCAAAAATGCACCATAGGGTCGCTCATCTCGACCATGTTTTTCACCATATCCCCTTGGTATGTGATAAAAATTTGCATCGGTTGATAGAAACCCCCCCCCCTCCCCACCCCCCATTCATGGCTCACTTCATCTTTGTAGACCCCTCTTCACTAATAGGAGCCATGACCACTTACTCCAGCCTAGGAACCACCCCACTTACATGCCTTGAAGTTTAGCCTCATTATGCTAAACTCATTACACATTAATACCATTTCTTTGGCCATCTCTAGTACTTTACGAAGGATCAAGACAAATGCACCTTTGCGTCCTACATTTGGCCTATCATTCACCCATATTTCATAGCCCATCTATGTCACTTCATCTCCCTCACCAACCCAACATGGATACCTACCAATGGGGCCCCCAACCTCAACAAAAAACACCACACCTCCATACAGGTCACCATAATTAAGGGGCACCTATCTCTATGGTTGTACATCCAAATCACCCTCATATTCTTTTGGTAAGTGTACAAAGATTTTTTTTATAGGAAAATGACTCCCACCCACATTTTTTGCTATTTATGTCTTTTACTTGGCAGTAGTTTCTAGTCACCCTTCGTTGGAGCTTTCACCTCACCAACAATAAATTTCCATTATCACACTAGTCAGAACAGACTTACACCCACCTTGGAAATCCAACTGACTCCAGGGCCATCACCATTAGTAAACATGTTTTGTCTTTTGCCATTTGTACAAAAACCCTGACCTCGGGCCAGTTATCCATATCCTCTTATATAGGCAGCTCACTATAATTCCTTATATGAACCACATTATTACAATCTATTTACATCTCATATTGATTCCCTGACCCATCATGTCTGGCGGTTAATGCTCCTTTCCTATCAACTTCAACATTTGTATTCCAGGATAGGGGCAGTACCTTGGATACTCCCCCCTTGTAGGGATATACTCAAGTGGAAAAATGGGAATCATTATTGCCCACTGATGTCATTGGTCCCCTTGACATTCAACGTCAACACGAGCCATCATGTCAAAGTAGTTCTCTACTTGGTTACCATTGCAGTTTTTTCATTTAGTAGAAGACCCACACATCACTAAACACCTCATCCAATAATTCTTACACGATGATACAGGGGAGGTACCCGAATTCAAATACTTATGCATACTTCAACACCTCATTCAGTGGTTCGTAACCTTTTTTATGCACGGGAGAACCAAATTCAGTCTATTTCACTAGGAAGTGCCCTTGAGGGCGTCAACAATTATCATCACCATCTATCAGCACCTCAACCACCATAACGTTGACTGGACAAGACCATTCTTTTTTTTATTGTAATAATTTAATATTAATCATTATAATGAGCATGGGACATGCCCTCCTTGTATAGACACATTTTTTCACTTTGTAGGTTTTCACCAGAGCATGGTTACCATTTATACTCAGTCAAGAGGTTTTCCCCACTCATCTCCACAACAAGTTATCCTCTCTCTTGAAAATTTGATCAAACTATCCTTCATAAAAGAAAACATGAAATATTTTAGTTATATGTTTTCTCCTAACCTCATACATCAGGGGGCAACTGTTAACACCAAAAAATCATACACATGTTGGCACAATCCAGAAGACACTGAAAGGTGTCCAACGAAATGCACAAATGAACATTTTCCAGCTAAATACATCATGAAGTTTAAAGAATTAAATTTCACCTAAGGTCTAAAGTTTATAAATTAAAAAACAATTGATGTCACGTGGATTTTTCTTTGATAAACATGCGTGCACACAATATCCTTCAAAATCTGCATGAGTGGAGAAAAGGATGACTCGGCGATTTGAGTCCAATGCATACACTTGGGGCTAATTCTATGACATGAGCTCAGTCCAATACAACTGAATTCGAGTCACCCTGAAGATATGCAACCCTCAATGGAATCATGTTGTCCTACACATGTTTCCTTATCATTCATGAACCAAGAGAGGGAATATGGGTTCAAAAAATTATATATAAAGAGGCCATGGGAGAGCCAAATTATGAGACATTATTATACTGGCCAAATTGCTATAAGAGAAAACCACCATTCCATTGTTGAAGCCAAATAAGGGAAGAACACTAGTATGTTCACCATATTCCTTCTAATAAATCCATCATCTTAGTGTGAAAAGTGGAATCCACCATTGGAGAATCTCCATACTTCTTTGAGAGAGAGGAGAAACTTGCAAAGAGATTGAGGAAAAGAATCCCCCTTGCTGAGGATGTTTGAGCACCATATCTCAAAAAATTCTCTTCAAGTGTCTAAGATTCATCTATTGTATTCAACCTCTACTACTAGTAGTCAATAAAGGGAGATTTTTCTATTAATTTATTGATTTCTTTGCTCCATTTGAGCATTGTTTTTGTATTTACCTCTTTCTTTTATTTTTTTTTTTTTTTTTTTTTTTTATGTATGCATTGTTTCCACTGTTGTCTTTATTTAAGTTTGTCCACTAACAACACCAATTTTGCATGTGATCCTTTGCAAGGAACAATCAACTGCTAAGGAGGTGTCTTTTGGTACACCATTGCCACAAAAACACTAGCACATGTGGGATTCCTCTTTTGGGATTCTATTTTATTATTCTGTTTTCTGTTGTGATATCTAACAACCATCTATCCATACCATGATCCAATAGTATGAAAGACCCCGACCCTTCCCTGTTTATGTCACAGGGGTGGTTCCCACTGAAATCTCAACCATCTACACCTCAATTCCCAACAAACAGTAAATAACGCAATGGTACCTCACCCCACCTCCCTACTAACATCACCGGGAGGGAGGCCTCATGATAATGTGGCCCATTGATTACACCACTGCATCTCTATTGTCCAATTATCATACGCCTCCACCACAATTATAGTTGGGTCTCATGGATTATGCGACCAAACCCTTGGGTTTAAGCCTCCATTTCAATGCAATCATAATATCGGCTCCTTCCATGGTAATGCACAAAATTACATGGCATGTGGCTTATCCATTAAGGTTACAATCCTCAGTCATCTAACACATTGGATTAATGCAATGCTTTACGCCCCACAACACATATGTCAATCAATATATATATATATATATATATATATAGACACACACACACACACACATATATGTTTTAAATAAAACAATGACCAATATGAAATCATGTGCAAGCCTAAAATCACAGTGCACACTTATGACACCATTTAATGTTATAGGTTGTTTGCGAGTTGAATTCTTCACAGTTGATGGGACACTTATTCTAGTTTGAATGATGGGCAAGGCATCCTAGTGTGGGTGTTCATTGGTTCATTATGGCTAAGGCTTTGGAAAGGAAAAATGGCATTTTTGGCACATTGATTTATGAAAATAATGAAAATTAGTAGAAAAGGAAAGTGAAAGGTCACAGGTTGCATGTAAGGAGGAAAATGAAGGAAAATAATGGGAAATTAAGAAAATAGACACCTAATTGATAAAAAAGATTATGAGGATCAAAGTGTTACCTTTTTCTAGTTCAAATTTAGAGCTCTCTCATTATTCTTTCTCTCTCTCTCTTTGACTCTTGGACACTTAGAGTTTTCTTCTAGCACTTTGGCATTAGATCAAGAAAGGAAAAGAAGGCAAGAGGAAGGATGGACCTAGCAAGTACAACAAGATTCTTTGCAAGTATCAATTTTCTTATGTATTTTCCTTGTTAGATTTGGAATGCATGGTATTGCATGTGGTTCTTTCTTGTTATGGCATGGATTTTTCTAGGTTTGACAGTGTTTTCAGCCTAGCCTTTCCATTTCCAGATAGCCATGGTGTGATGGGGTTTTGATGCTTTGGTTGAGCTAAATTTTTGGATCGATTTGAAGCTGAGTGATGTGGATATCTGAATAATAAAAAACATGACCTAGTAAACCCTGAACCAGATTGTTGGTTGCAGTAAATCCAAACTTGTGTTTCCTCGATGGGCCTAGGAATCCTCGATGATGAATGGTTGGATATAGGGTAAATCCTAGATGTGGGTGTTGCCCATCAGGCCTAGAAATCTTGGGATGGGATATGTGGTAAATCCTAGAGAGTGGGTCTCGGTTTAGGGCCTACTGATCTGCTATGAGTTGCAGTAAAGCTTGAGAGACTAGGAGACAAGAGAATTCCTCATGGTGTAGGTGGAAAAATATAATGTCATCCATGCTTGTTTGCCCTTGTGATCTGATGGAGATCATGGTAAAGCCTGTTATTACATGTTTATTATTTGGCCTAGTGATTAGAGATGGATTACGATAAATCTTGGTTTCTATTTATGAGGGTGAGGTGGTTTAGCCTCGAGATGCCCTGGTTGGTACTTTTGTTTTGAGTCTCATATTCATGCTTGGAATATGGCACGAGGGTGAATGGATTAAGAGATGATTGGATTAGCCATTCTATGGTCGAGTGAAATGTGGTAGTCTCATCTCGAGTTGGATTTTGCATTCATTGATAAGAGGTTATTTTCTTGGTATCTTATGTGTATATGTACAAGTTTATATGTGGATTCTATGGAAGATGTATCCTTGGTATTTTTGTTGTTATTATGTTGGTTATAAGCATGAATGATGACAATTATGACATATGGCTCTCCTCATGTTTTGATTTGTAAATGAATGAGAAATGTATCTATGACCTAATAGATGATAATGCAACTAATTATATAAGGGAACAATGATTCTTAGTGATTCTTAGATAAGTATGAGACCCCTATGCTCAGATCTATTGTTTAAACTTGTAAATTACATATTTGTGACATGTTTGACAAAATGCCTATCATGGTTAGTAGAGGTCCAGTCTAGACCTTGTCATTGTTTTTGCAAATGCATCATTGTTATGTTGTCTAAATTCATTTCTGAAACTGTGATTGAGTTTTTGGCAGTGACTTTGGCTTTGGGCCCGAGAAAGTAGTAGAAATCCCAGAGTTGCAGGCATAGGTCTGATGAGAAAATTCCCCAGACGCATGCATACCCATGTTGTGGGACTGCTTGGAACCTCCTGGATGCATGCTTGTCCATAGCAAGGGAGTCTTTGGGGGTTTAATGGTATAAAAATTCAGTTGGTCTCAAGAGCTGGTTACCTGATTGGTTGGGTTGGATCCTAGGAATTGTTTTTCTAATGTGGAAGGTTTATGTGATGTGTTTCCATAAATTCCTCTTCCTTAAGACCACCTAGGAGGTTGAAACTCATTATAGTGGCCTCTCATCGAATATTTACCCCAATTGGACAATTAATTAGGTAGATGTGGGAGGAGGATGTTACAGAGTGGTATCAGAGCATGGTTCACCCCTTGGACTCAATGGGTGGTGTGTGTTGGTTATGCATTCATGTTAGTTACATGATGTTAATCATCATGTGGTCTATATTATTATTTCATATGCATGGTGTTGGTCATGGTTGTAGTGATGTCACCATGTGGAAGAGGATGTTGTTTTTGTGAAGTGTGTTTTCATGAGTGTATGATTGGTTACATTTTGTTTATGCTTGTGTATTGTCAATGTACATTGGTATGGTTGTTGTTGTTATGCATGAGGTCATGGTATGTGTAGTTGATATGGTCATGCAATGATGACTAGAATCTATTTAGAACGATGGTTATAGGGTTATATGCTTATGTATTATATGTCTATATGTTGTCATGATTATGTTTTTACATGTATTACATTGATTTGGATGATCTTGCAGATGAGGTATCCTCCCCGAATTATGATAAGGTACGTTGGTTTATTGTGATCTATTTTAGCTGACATAGTATGCCTTGTAGGAAAGAGATCAGAAATGACTAGTAGAATGGTAAACTGCAAATATTCTCCTTATGAATCAGATAAGAAGCATGGTGTTACGAACTCTTCTGATTTATAAGACACATTGAGAAGATTGAAGGAAAGGAGTTGTAAGGTGGACAATGACAAAATCATGAAAGAACAAGAGAAACGAGTAGAGGTTAATGCAATACTCCATCAAAGTTTGTTAGAATTCCAGCAACAAGGGACACTTTGGATCAACCATGGATAGGAGGATGGGGAATATGGAAATAGGTCTCATAGTGGTAACATGTTGGATATAGATGACACAATTAGAGATGGAAGGTTCTTGTATACTCCAGATAGTAGAGGTTAGGGACATAAGTACTACTCTAGTTTTGGTTCTGATAGGCATTATGATCGTCATCGTCATCATCCTTATAGGAGAAGTGATAGGGGATACTTTCCAGATGAATTTAAGAAAGAAAAGGCACCTACTTTTGATGGATACTTGAAGAATCTAGAAGATGTAGAGGCTTGGATACTTCGGGAGAAGAAGTTCTTTGAGTTGCATAATTATACAAATAATATGAAGGTCGGAGTAGCTATCTTCATCTTGAGAGGTAAAGAAGACATCTGGTGGGAATATGTGAAGTGGGTCAGAGACATCATGATATAGAGGACTTGAGTTGACATGAGTTCAAGAAGCTTTTCGGGAAGAATTAATTGTTAGAAAGGTACTATGATAGTATGGCCACATAATTCAATGAGATAAAGATGGGATGGATAACATATGAGGAGTATACGACCGAGTTCCTGAAACTATTGAGGTATGTACCGTGTCTTAAAGATGAGAAGGTGAAAGTTCAACAATTTGTCAGTCATTTTCCATTAGAATTTAGAGATCATATTGAGTATGATGAGCCTCGGTCACTTGAGGAGGTTACTGGAAAATTGAAACATTGCTCTGAATAGTCAAAGCGTAAGAATGAATCTCATCAATGATGGAAAGGGGAAGAAAAAGGTAAAGATAAATGGAAATTGAAAAGAGCAAGGCTTCAGAATGCAGAAGAGAGAAAATGTTGCACCACAAAAGAAGTTCAAAGTAGCTAGACAGGGAAATGGATCACAACAACAACATAGAGGTGATGGAACAGGATGGTTGGAGCATTGGACATGTGGTAAGGAATGCCTTAAGAGATATTTTTCATAGAATAAGGGTGGTAGGCCTCATATCTATAGTGTTGAGGAGGCGTAGATTACTGGGGATGTTGGTTATAGCATTCCTCGTATCTATGGATCACTGAACAACAAACAAGTTGATCATGAGGAATCTATCATTGAGATGGGCGGTAAGATTTGTGATCAAGTTGTTTCTATTTTGATTAACCCTGGATCTAATTATAGTTATGTTAGTCCTAACTTTGTGGATAAGTGTTGTTTCAATAAAGAAGTGCATGCAAAGTCTTGGTTAATGCAGTTGGATATAGGTACAAAGAAGGGGGTTCATCATTGGGTAAGAGCCTGTACATTTGATTTGAATGGTATGCCTACTACAAAAAATTTGAATGTATTAATGTTGGGATCATACAATATGTTGTTGGGCATGGATTGGTTGTACCTTCATAGAACCAAGGTGGATTGTTATGACAAATCCATTGAGTGCTTGGATGAAAATGGGGAACCAAGAGTCTTACAAGGAAATAAGAAAGCCACATCAGTTAGAATGGTGATAACTATGTAGGCCAAGTGTAGTTGAACTAAAGAAGAAGTGTAATAAGTGATTGTGTTAAGCATAGATCACTGGAAAATTAACATTATGAAGACCAAACCTAGTTACATTTCCAACACTCCCTATTAACTAGGTAGGTATTCATAATGATGCAATAGGATACTCTCAAATTGAAATATTCTCATAAGAAGGGATTTGAATTGATAAGTTTCATCAAGCATCATCATAACCAACATTGTCAATTACTAAATAGAAAGGCCTTTACTAATAAGCTCTATCTGTCCACTAGATCAAAGAATAACGTTGGGAGGCATATATTTGATGTTAGGTCCCTATAATACTAGTGATTACCCCATTACTATTGTAGTTATACCCCTTATTAATATTGTTGTGCCCCT
>APFE031433836.1:45317-84057 GCA_000404065.3 Pinus taeda
AGAGTTGGTAGAGCTAAAGTTGTAGTTAAAGGAGATGTTTGACAAGGGATACATTAGGCCAAGTGTATCACCTTGGGGTGTACTAGTATTGTTTGTAAATAAGAAGGATGTTACTCCCATATTACGCATTGACTACATGAAGTTGAACAAAGTGACCATCAAGAAAAGGTATTTGTTGCTAAGGATTATTGACTTGTTTGATCAGCTAAAGAAAGTAGCAATGTTCTCGAAGATTGATTTTACATTAGGATACCATCATCTATGCATCAAGGAGGAGGATATTTACAAGACAACTTCTCGGACTAGTTATGGGCATTAAGAGTTTTTTGTAGTTCCATTCGGTTTGACTAATGCTCCATATACATTTATGTGTAGTTTGTTATTGTATTCATTGATGACATCTTGATATACTCCGAGAATGAAGAAGAGCATGTCGAGCATTTAGCAATAGTGTTGGGATTTCTAAGAGAGCATCAGTTGTATGCCAAGCTTAGAAAGTGCAGCTTCTTTCAGACAAAGGTGCATTACTTGGGACATGTTGTTTCCAAGGATGGCATAGCAGAGGATCTAGAAAAGATAAGGCCCATCATGGAGTGGGAGGTTCCCTGCAATGTGGATGAGGTGAGATATTTTATGGGGTTAGTAGGTTATTATAGGAGGTTCATCAGGAACTTCTCACAGGTTTATTATCCTATCACATCATTGCAGAGGAAAGGTAAGAGGTTTGAATAGACAAAGGAGTGTGCGACCAATTTTGAGCATCTCAAGTTGTTGCTGACACATGCACCAGTGTTAAAGATTGCAGATATGGACAAAGATTTTGTAGTATGTATAGATCCTTGCAAGAGAGGAATTCATGGAGTTCTTATGTGGGATGGATAGCTAGTATGCTATGAGTCACAGAAACCGAATGAGCATGAGAAAAACTATCTGACACATGATATTGAGTTGGCAACGATCATACATGCATTGAAGATGTGGAGGAACTTTATTCTTGGCAGGAGGTTTGTCTTGATGAGTGATCACAGTGGATTGAGGTATCTATTTGACCAGTTGATTCTAAATCCTAGGCAAGCTAGATAGTTGGCCATGATCAGTGAGTTTGGTTTTGAGATCAGATACATCAAAGGAAAGGAGAGCATGGTCACAAATGATCTTAATAGGTGGATACAGGTAAATCATATAGCAACTATGAGCTCTGATGAGACAGATCTATAAGATAGGATCTTGTAAGCAGTTCAACAAAATGTCAGGTATATGGAGATTGTGCACAGGTTGCATCAAAGTGCAGGTACAGGTACAAGTAGTGGTAAAAATGCAAGTACAGGTAGTGGTATAGGTACAAGTGTAGGTAAAAATGATGTGGACTATTGTCTTGCAACATATGGATTGGTCAGGTTTAGAGATAGGATATATGTGTCAGACAATAGCGAGCTCATGAAGGTGAACTTGAGGGAGTTACAAGTGAAACCATATTCAGGTCACTTGGGATATCAAAAGACAATGACCGCAGTGAAGAATTTTTAATATTGGCCAAATATAAAGTAGGATGTAATAGATTTTGCAGCTAGATTTTTGGAATGTCAATAGGTAAAGGGTGGACTGCTACAACCCATTACGATTCTAGAGTGGAAATTGGAGGTAATTTCCATGAACTTTATCACAAGTTTTCTGAGTATAGAGAGACAACATGATTCCATCATGGTTCTTGTGGACAAGTTGACAAAGGTTGTGCACTTCATTCCAATGAAGTCTAAATTCTCATCTAGTGACGCATCAAATGTATTCATTAGAGATGTGGTAAGATTGCATGGAGTTCCAAAGAATATTGTGTCAGATAGAAATGAAAAGTTCACTTCCAAGTTTTGGAAGGAGTTGTTTGCAGTTTTGGGCACAAAGTTGGCCTTCAATACAACTTATCATCCATACAAAGATGGACAGACTGAGAGGGTCAATAGGATATTGGAGGACATGTTTGAGATATACGTGATACATCAACAACAAAAGTGGAAAGAGTATATTCCATTGGTAAAGTTCATTTACAACCATGGGTATCAAGAATCTTTAAAGATGAGTTTGTTTGAGGCATTGTATGGGTGGAGTTGCAATACTCCCATCAGTTGGAGTGATTTGGTTAACAAGGTGTTGATTGGACCATACGTGTTGACAGAAATGGAATAGGAAATGTATGCAATCAAGAAGAATTCGAATGCAACAGAGGATAGGTAGAAGATCTATGCATATCAGAACATGTTGTTCAAGGAGTTCCAGGTTGGGGAATTGGTGTACTTTTGCATCAAAATAAAGAAGAGCTCCTTGTAGATTGGATCATGTGCCAAGATGGAACCCTAGGTTTGTGGGCCTTTTAGGATTATTGAGAGGATTGGGTCAATAGCCTATCGACTTGCACTACCTTCGAAAGTGAGATTCCATAATTTTTTCCATGTGTCATTGCTTAAGAGGTATGGTAAAGATGTCGATCATGTTATTGACTGGTTTGTATTTCAGGCGGAACCAGATGGATAATTCCAACCAGAACCTTAGTGTATATTGTAGAAAAAGGTGCTCATGCTCTAGAACTAACAAATCGAGCAGGTTAAAGTGCAGTGGAAGAACTTTGGGCCTGATGAAGCTACATTGGAGATGGCGGATCAAATTTGGGCTATGTATCCCTCATTGTTTGCCGATTGAGGCAAAGCAGTTTTGGTATGATGTTTGGCATACATTTTTGGCACATGATTTGGTGTGATGTTTTGATATATGTACATATGTATATGGATGTAAATACTTCCATGAGTTATGTTATAAATCTACAATAAGCAGTATGGGTGTCATGTCATTATAGTTGTCATGTTGGTTTGCTTCTTAGCAGGGAGATCATTGTAAATACTACATTGATCTTTGTTATAAAGCTCCATGGTTAGTATGTTTTCTTTTCAGTGGTTTTGCTGAGGTATAAGTGTGGTTGAACACTAAGGATGGTGTCCCCTAAGGGGGAGAGTTTTGTAATAGCCTTGGTGAAAAATCCATGAATAAAATTTAATAAAAGAAAAATAATAACCATGGTTGATTGGACACTTATTCCAAGTTGAATGTTGGGAAAGACATCCTAGTGTGGGTGTTCATTGGTTTATTATGGCTAATGAAATTGGCAAAGGCAATGACTAAGGCTTTGGAAAGGAAAAATGGCATTTTTGGCACATTTATTAATGAAAATAATGGAAATTAGGAGAAAAGGAAGGTGAAAGGCCATAGGTTGCATGTGAAGAGGAAAACGAAGGAAAATAATGGATAATGAAGAAAATGGAGGCCTAATTAATAAAAAGGCTTCTGAGCACCAATTGGTACTTTTTCGAGTTCATTTTTGGAGCTCTCTCATTATTATCTCTCTCTCACTCTTGGACACTTAGAGTTTTCTTCGAGCACTTTGGCATTGGATTAATAAAGGAAAAGAAGGCAAGAGGAAGGAAGGAGCAAGCAAGGAAGAGCAAGATCTAGAATCTACAATAGGATTCTTTGTAGGTATTGATTTTCATATGTATTTTCCTTTCTATTGGCATGCATGGTATTATATGTGGTTTTTTGTTGTTATGGCAAGAGTTTTTCCAAGCGTGACAGTATTTTTAGCCTAGCCTTTCCATTTCCAGATAGCCATGGTGTGATGGGGTTCTCATGTTTTGGTTGAGATGGATTGCCAGATGGATTCAAAGTTGAGTGAGGTGGATCTATGAATTATAGAACACATGGCGTAGTAACCCATGAACCAAATTGTGGGTTATGGTAAAGCTGAATTTTGTGTTTCCTAGGTGGGAATAAGAATTCTTGATTGGTGAATGGCGAGATATATGGTAAATCGTAGGGGTGGGTTCTCTCCATCAAGCCTAGTAATACTAGGAGGGTTATGTGGTAAATACTAGAGAGTGGGTCTCAGTTTAGGTCCTAGTGATCCATGGTGGATTATGGTAAAGCCTCAGAGACTAGGAGATAGGAAAATTCGTCATGATATAGGTGGAGAAATCTGGTGGCATCCATGCTTGTTTGACCTAGTGATCTGGTGGAGATCATGGTAAAGGCTGTCATTACATATTTATTATTTGGCCTAGTCATCCAAGATGGATTACGATAAAGCCTGGTTTTTATTGATGAGGGTGAGGCGGTTTAGCCTCGGGATGCCCTAGTTGGTTCTTTTGGTTTGAGTGTCACATTCATGCTTGGGATATGGGACGAGGGTGAATGGATGAAGAGAGAAATGGCTAAGCCATTCTATGGTCGGGTGGAATGTGGTATCCATCCCAGGTTGGATTTTTCATTCATTAATAAGAGGTCCTTTCCTTGGTATCTTATGTGTAAATGTACTGGTTTATATGTGGATTATATGGATGATGTATACTTGATATTTTTGTTGTTATTATGTTGTTTATAAGCATCTATTATGACAATCATGATGTATCGATCTCCTCATGTTTTGATTTCTAAATGAATGAGAAATGTATCTATGAACTAATAGATGATAATGTAGCTAATGATATAAGGGAGAAATGCTTCTTAGAAATTCTCAATTAAGTATGAGATCCCTATGCTCAGATATGTTATTTAAACGTGGAGATTACATATTTGTGACATGTTTAATGAAATTCCTGTCATGGATAGTAGAGGTCCAGTCTAGACCTTCTCATTTTTTTGCAAATGCATCATTTTTATGTTGTGTAAATTCATTTCCAAAAGTTTCATTGAGTTCTGGGCAATGTCCTGGGCTTTGGGCATGAGAAAGTGGCACAAATCTTGGAGTCGTAGGCACAGTTTTGAGGAGAAAATTTCCTAGACGCATGCATACCCATGCTATGGGAACATCAGGAGCCTCATGGATGCATGCTTGTCCATATCAAGGGAGCGTTCGGGGGTTTAAGGCTCTAAAAAGTTAATTGGTCTCAAGCACTGGTTACCTAAGTGGTTTGGTTAGCTGCTAGGAGTTATGTTGCTGATGTGGAAGGTTTGTGTGGTGTGTTTCCATCGATTCTACTTCCTTAAGGTCACCTATGAGGTTGAATCCCATTATAGTAGCCTCTTGTTGCATATTTACCCCGGTTGGATGGTTACTACGGTAGATGTGGGAGGAGGGTGCTATATATATATATATATATATACAAACAATATTCCCATGCATAGGTTTGGTTACGTTGGTGTGAAAGTTAGAATCTCTTGGCATAGGTCTATGGACCAATTTTCCATTACGTGACCATTCTAACCACTATCTTTAGCCCTTCCCTGCAGTAATAACCAACTCAACCATCTGTGACTTTATAAAAAAAATATGACGGGCACTAAGCCATGAACTTCACGCTAATATCAACAATGTCCCACATGCATCTATATCTATTATATAAATATATATATATATATATATATATATTATATATATAGTTCTTACATACTTATGAAGGTTATAGGTGTTCTTTATCTACATTTTAGTGACTGTACTAACTCTTTTAGGAATTCTTACACTCCTGATGACAAGGACTATACACCATTATATGTCGGCTATTCCATTAAAATACGAGTTTCACGAGTATACCACATAACTCCTATATAGGCCTACGGGGTCTTCAAATCATTCCATTACGTGGCTATTCTAACAACTATCTTTAGCCCTTTGCTGTAGTAATAACCGACTCAACCGTCTGTGACTTTATAACAAAATAGGATGGGCACTAAGCCATGAACTTCACGATAGGTTATAGGTGTTTGTTATCTGCATTTTAGTGACTGCATTAACTCTTTTTGGAATTCTTACACTCCTGATGAAAAGGAATATACACCTTTGTTTGTCGGGTATTCCATTAAAATACGAGTTTCATGAGGATGCCACATAACTCCTATATATGGCTATGGGGTCTTCGAATCATCAAGGATTCAATGCATTATTCAAAATCAGGAACTCGTGAAATTTATATTGTTCTATATACATTAGTGCATGATATTTTATTGTTCCAACAACATAACGACACACTAACTACTCCACACAACACATACATATATATTCATATGTATAATCTCATGCAAGAAGAACATCATTGCAAAAATATTAGCAATTAAAAACTAGTCATCAAAGCATCCAAAATCAATAATGTAAAATCAATCATTTTTAACATAAACAACATGAATAAATTAATGGTATTCATGCAATATTTTTGTAGTAGGAGTTACACATGAATACAATTATCTTGGATTTAAAATCCAAATGGGAAATTGAGTTGGGGACAAAAACTCTCCACCCAACCATATATGAGTTGCATTTGTCACCCCCGAGTCGGATTCCTAAAAATAAGATGACTTGCTTAAGGGATAAATAAGGGATAAAATAACAACTGCTGGCCAAAACATGGACTCCATAGGTCCCGCCACCTCCACCCACCAACCAGATAATAATCAACTAGATGCACATGGAATCTAGAGGCTTCACCTCCACCATAAAACATGCAACACACTAGTTCCACCCATGAAAGGGAATATAGAACCCACTACTAGAATGGATAAAACAAGCACATGAGACTTACAAAATTTTCTTTTCCAAGAATCCAAGGGACTAAGGCTCCACCCCAGGCAATTAAGGGACTCTAGATAATCCCATCTCCACCCTTGAGCCCTAGGGAATCCAAAAACTTATTCCTACACCTGGACGAAGTTTGTCTCGTGCTCCTAATGCTCAACCAAGATATCGATATATTCTCTTAGAGTTGTGATGTGCCAAAAGCCTCTCTGTGTTGTTGTATATGTATTCAAATGGTTCCCCCAAAAAAATTGCACATGATTCTCCTCCTATTTTCTCTTTTTTGTTGTTTCCTCTGTTGCTCAATAGAAGGCGTTATTTCCTACCAAGATGGCTCATAGGGTGCTATTTTGTTTCCTTTCCTAATCACATTTCTCTCTCTAAACCCCAATATGTTGTCTGTTGTTTCATGCCTTCACTATGATCACTTGAGCATGTTTTCTCCTCTTTTTTTGTTCTCCTCCCTTTGTAGTCTGTGTGATTTTTTTTCTCAATATGATTGTGCATTCTTAGTGTGCTTTTTGTTCTCCGTATGATTGTACATTCTCCCTTTTTCCCCAAATTGAACTCCTTTTCTTAGTAGTCATTGACCTCCCTATCTCTACCTATTGCTGCAACCCATTTTTCTCATAAATTTTGATCCTCTTCTGTCTTGTTCGTTCCTCCAAGCAAGTATGACTCGTGTCCTATTGCAGTTCCATAAATTTTGAACACCGGTTTATTAAAAGCACACCAAACAACCTACAATGGTTGTCACACAATTTAGAATTTTTTGCAGCAAATAAACTGAATACCCCAAGCAAGATCCATCCTCAGTCCCTAGAACCCATGTCCCTTAACCATTTTTTTTATTAAACATAAAAATAAATGAAATATTTACATGGAATTCATAAGAAAAATATAACTGGGGTTGTCACACTCTCAACTCCAGGGACTTACCTGTCTTAACTTGTTTTTATTTCTACCACATGAGCATGTGCTCTAACCATTGGAAGTTTATAGTCCCTATGTTATTTTGCTAACATCAACCCTCATGCCTATTGGCTTAGGGGATCCTGATCCAGGTTCAGAGTTAGTTGCGCCAACCAAAAAAACCCTACACTACTAGCCCTTTTGGAAACAACCCATGTAGCACAGGCTACAATCTCACCTGAAGAAGTATGGGGGGATGCTAGAACCAAGTTTCCACATCCATAGGTCAATGTGATTTCTTTTAGTGCCCTAGATCTGCCTCCGCGTAGATCTATAAGATCTTAGGGCTCGGTATTGTAACCTTGTTCATATAGCCTTCAGATCTTCGCAAAGGCCCACAGTCAGTCTTTGTGGACACTTAACATTCTATTCATCTACTTCCACACACCAGAATGAAAACCTAGATCAGAGCTCATGCAGATCCACTTAAGTATTTAATAAACATAATATAACTTATCACAGCATTCACAAACTTACATAAACATGATTGCGTACATTATTTAGAATTTATTCAATAGGATCACATGCATTTAGATCACTATTTCATAACACATTATTTAATAGCAACATATATCGCAAGCATAAATAAACATAGATAAATAGATATACAAAAGATTTCTCCAGAAACAAATTCTTTATTGATTTCTAGTTTAGAATACAGACTCAAAACTTCCCTACGCACTCAGCTATAGGGGTCCATGCACTTAGCTGCAGACTCTACCTAGGCCTCTACGCACTCAGCTATAGAGCCTTTCTCTCCTATCTAACCCACTTTTTTGGTTATAGCTCTAAGAATCCATCCATTCTTATCCATAGACATCTGCCTTAGACTCTCTAAGAAACACCTATTTATATCCTTTTACATACAATCCCATGGTTCACGAACCATGGGTGGATCTCAAAACCAACTCAAATTTACATAATCAAAGGGCTACAACCCTTTTGACTCTTAACCATCTATGTGCTTTGCATCCACCAATCATGGAGAATTTACATATTTTACAAAAAATACATCAAGACTTGGATTATTTTAATCCCAAAACTGACCCAAGGGACCTCATCCCAACAGGCCCCCAACACAAAGGTCATGACTCTCCCTCGAGTCACTCGGCTAGCACTATAATGTTGTTGCGAAGATTCCCCAGCTCCACCTAAACTACAACAACCTCGGAATCTCTTTGCATAGCTACTTGCTAGACCTCTTCAGCCAGCTTCTCTGTAGTTGGTCCTTCTGCGGCCAACCACATGTTTCGTTGCATCTGCTGGAAGCCCGTAAGATTCTCCTGAATATTGGTCATGACTTGATAAGCCTCTTCTAACCAAGGCTCTAGCCTAGCCTTAAGCAAGGCCTCCTTTTTTTGCACCACCTCTACCTGGATGAGGAGCTGCTACCCCTCCTACAACTTGGCTAGGCGCTGCACTGGTGCAATGGAGCACGTTGTTGCCCTGACTTCATCATACTGCCTCTGTAGCTCCCTGACCTCTGTATTCAGTGTTTGTAGGTTTGGGTCTTCCTATAGACTTGTCACCAAATCCATTTCTTGCTCAAATAATGTCAAACAGTCTGCAACTGTGGCATCTAGAGTAGCTAGTCCTTCCTTGATCGTGGCTCCACACTGCTCCCAGACTTTTGGCTGAGTCATGGGCTGCATTTTCAATTACAATTCGATTATCCTCATGTTGAGTGTTGAGATAGGAAAAAGGTATGATTTCTCTTTGTAAAATGCTTCATTTATCATTCATCCTTATACGATTATCTTTGTTTATAAATTAAAATGAGGAAAATATCGACTAAAGTTGGATGAAACTATTTGGTGGTAGAATAGGCAAATCTAGTACAAGAAAATGATTCTTTGCTATCTTTGTGTGCAAAGATGTGGACTTGGAAAAAGCCGTTCAGTTGACAGAACAACAGGAGACAATAAAAGGAAAAAGCTACAACATCTTGGGTAGACAAGGAAGCAGGATATCAGCTCGAACAATGCTATTTTATCACATGATCAGGTTATATATTGCAAAATCCTCAGGATCCCCTAATCCTGAGGATTCACTTTTATCCAGTTACTCTTTTATGTTATACATAGGGCCAGAAGGCAATTAGATACAGTTCAGACATTGATAATCTATAATTATTGTTTTCGAAAACATATACGTTGTTATATTAGTGACTCTGTCAGCTATTACTTGAAATTAATGAAAGGAAGTTGCGTTTAATACATCTTCATATTCTGAGTTCTTATTAAGCAGAGGCTTCTAGTGACTTTGGGCCCAGTCACAAGAATTTCTACTGCTCCTTGTGTTATAGTTTTTATATTTAGTCTTTTCTAATGATTTAATGATTCACTCATTTGTTACTTCATTTATCGTAAAGGTTTGTGATATTGATTCATATTGTTGTTCAATTAGATTTAGAGTGAAGCCATGTGACATACTTAAGAAGCGCTTTGATTGGAATGAGTGAATTAGTGTTGATAGCATATTGTTTTTCATCTGAATAGATGTTATCATAGATCATGGAGATAAGACTGATTCACTTCTACAGATTGCAATATAGATCATTTTCTATCTAGGAATCCTTTATCGCTATTTGTTGTTGAAGTACCGATTGTTGTTCAATTACCGATTGTTGTTTAATTATTGTTGTTGTTAAATTGGGAATTGCAAGTTGATTTGGGTTGTTATAGATTAGCAATGTTGTTCAATTGTTATAGTTTCTTTACTTGATTGATTACGATTAGCCTTAAGTTTATTTGGACAATTCCAAGTGTAATTCTTATTTGAGTTCAGTTTCAATTTGATTTCGAAACAAGTTGCATAGAATTGCAGAGTGTGTTAATAGTATTTCTTCCATAGATAGTTCTTTCCAGAATAGTGTGAATTGAATTGAATAATTAGCCATTAGTGATTGCAATGATTCATCATTAGATAACCTCTAGATTCACTGCATATACTATGCTGGAACTCTTGAGATAAAAAGACTTACCTCGGGTTGACAATTAATGTACTGATTAAGACTGTCAGTAAAAAGACATCTTAGTGAGCCAAAATTTTGGTGCCATTGTCGGGGAAAGTGTTTCAAGTGATTGTTTTTATTTTTTCTATGGAAGGATTGGGTTTTAAAATAGAAGGTAAGAACCTATGTACCTAGAAAGTAAAGTGCTTACTTACCTGCCCACTTTACAACAAAACCTTAGAGGTTAAATAGGAATTTGTTTTTATGAATGACTAGAAATAGAAAAAGAGAAAAAGAGAAGAATCCTCCACCAAAACCCACAAAACCCAAAGGATCGGTGAACCTTGGGAGAACAACCTTTATAGACAAAATCTTAAGAAGAGAAAAGTCTCAAGCATTAGTAGGATTCCAGGCTATACCTGGAAAAATTTCTAGTGTTATCCCTCAACCAGCATGCTCACCATCTGCAACTTACGCTAAGATTCAAAGCCAAGTAGGAGGATCGGAGTAGAGTCTTCAAGCTACAATAAGTTTACACTATCATCCTCTACAAGAGGTAAAATCCTATAACTTAAGAGGAGGAAAAGGAGAAACTAGTGGGGCTACTAAAGTAGAACCATAGTTGTCTGAACCGGGATCTCCTAAGATCTGAGACCTAGGTAGTGTTGTAAAGCTAGTTTGGGTTGCTAACTCTCTGCTTACTCCAGAAGCACCCCTTGAAATCCCTAAGATTATTGGCACATCTTTGATCAAACGGTAGATCAGCCATCCCAAGGTTAAACCTCGACATTAGAGTACCCATAGTCGACCAAGTGGCCAAAGCCCCTATGAAGGTTATTCCTCTGCAGAGCATCCCAACCTTCCATGGGATGATCACAAAGGATCTTGATGCTTTCCTATTTGAGTTTGATGTCCTCTGTAGAGGGTATGACTATACCACCGACCCCCAAAAGCTAAAACTATTCCCTTTCACTCTGAAAGGGGCAGTTGTTGGGTGCGGGATCCCCCAAGGAAAGTTTTGGGGCTTAAAGCCCAGTTTTTGGTTAAAAGTTGTAAATCAGATGTAAAGACACTGCAATTTGTGGGCACGGAGTGCTAAGTTGTAAATGAGTCATAGGGTTGTCTGCCTTCAATTTTGTAATGTAATGTCAACTTTAGAGATCTACCCATGGTCCGCGGACCATGGGATTGTATAAATAGAGCAAGGCTCTAAGTAGTTGAAAGATAATATATTTATAAGGAATGATGATGGAATGGAAGGATAGCATAATATCTAAGAATAGAGTCAAGTATTTGGGTAGTAGAGTAGGAGAAGCCTCTGCAGCTAAGTGCGCAAAGGCCTAGTAGTCCACAGCTGAGTGTGCAAACCCCTATAGCTGAGTGCGTAGGGCAAGTAGAGTCTGTAACTGTTGAAGCATTAATAAAGAGAAGTTTTACATCAATTCTGTGTATTTATTTCTTGTTTTCTATATCAAATATATTGGGTATAAATTTTATTTCTGTTGTCTATATGGTGCACAAACATATCTGATTGTGTTGATTAAGTAAATGTGAGATAAGATTTCTATTTATGCAAAGTTAACTAACAATTGTAAGAATATAAGTAAGATACATGGTGTAACTTTGAGAAATAGCGTAGATCACTGCCCTAGCAGTGTGAAAGCATCTCAGCCATTGGTTAGGGTTGTGCGAAAGGTGATCCTAACAAATCGCGAAGGTTTCACAAGTCAGGATAGTGCATGAAGCAACCTACGCGAAGGTAGGCACAGTTGGATTAAATTGACCCCTCAGGCATCTCCATGGTGCAGAAACTTGGTTCCAGCATCCCCCCATACTACTGCGGTTGAGATGTCAGTCTGCACACTACGGGTTGATGCCGAAAGGGCCAGCAGTGTAGGGATTTATTTGGCTAATTAAATCCAAACCTGGGTAAGGCCCCCTCAAGCCAACAAATGGTTATGTTGTCGGGACTAGAATCTACATAGAGATGTCTGATGTCATATCTTGGAATCCAACTAAGAAGGAAATTGAAGGTTGGTTGGATAGGAGGATTTACGAATTCGCGACGTAGGAGAACAGGAACCCGCAAATAACAAAAGAAGAGTGGTTAAACTGCTACCTATACATAGAGATCCATGAAATCTTCTTCACATCTTTTCCTACTGAGCTGTACAAGTGGATCGTGAAGCTAGCAGATAGCCAAGGAAGGTGGAAACTTGACAATCCTATTATGTGGACCCCACAGTTAGTGCAAAGGATGGAAGCATCAGAGGATAATATTGCACGCGCCATCGATCATCGGCTCGATTGGAGTATAGGAGGATTCATTACTGAGTTCGCAGTTGACACCTCATTTAGCTATAGCGAGGCAGAGCCACTCTTTCTCAAGGGATCGTGAGGTAAGTACGTAAAGTCTATGAATACTTGGATTAAAATGTTATTATGTGAAAAGAAGGTTATGAAATTACCTTGATGTTTGGGGCTACGCAAAGTGGAAAAACTTACAGGAACGAAGAAAATAAGGGACCAGAAACTATACCCTTGATTTCACCTCCACGAGGGGATGAGGAAGAACTCACAAAGGTCTCGCCGCGAAGTGAAATCCATCTGATAAGGAAAATAATTCCACGAATACCACCCCCACCCACACTGCCACCAGATTCACTGCCTTCGCCTCCATCTTCACCCGTACCGCCTTTGCCACCACCATGAGTCAATATGGCAAGCACGATAAAGTTGCTTGTGTTCAAGGGATTGGGAAATGAGGGTATGGACCAATTTTGGTTCATGGTAAGAGCTATATGGGAAATTTAGGGAGTTACAGATGACAATATAAATAAAGTGACATTGGTTAGTTCCCTGCAGGACCGCGCGCTGACCTGGTATATTAAGAACTCCAATGATAATCCAAATGCAGGAATCACTGATATCCAAGCAGTGCTAAATAGAGAATTGAGTAGGTCGAAGTCTGAAGCACAATCGATCATTGGATTCAAATAAATCATGATGCTACTAGTTGAGACTCCTTGGGAGTTAGATAAGAGGTTGAAGTGTACAGTTCGTGAAGCTAATATGAATCTGACAAATGGACAACATCGTGAATGGTTTGTGGAATTGGTAACACCACATTTAAGGAGAGTGTTATCGCAGAAGAAGTTAATGATTCAGGTAGAGGCCTTAGAGATCACGATGAGGCTTTATGAGAACCCAATGCAGGATACTAACTTGGGAGTTCAACAGATCCATGCACAGTTGAAAAATTTATGCTTGGAGATGCAGAGTTTGAAACAAGACAAAACAACTCGACCAGAAGTGCATGAAGATGTGTGGTGTATAAAATGCAAGGGTCAGGGTCATGATAAGGACCATTGGTCGGTGTTCGAAAATTACCTCACGAGAGGAGGATTGATTCCATTAAGGCCAGAAACACAAGCAAGACCTAGCACGATACCTACTTTGTGGTGCACGATTTTTCGAATAGGCAAGAAAATATGATATGTACAGCTGTCATTTGTTACAAAAGTATACACAAAATTTGCAGCAATTGTTCTGTAACTTTTGCAGGTTGGTGGGACACGATCAACGCACTTGTAGGATCTATGAGTTGATGATGAATAGAACTCCCACCTATAGAGTTCAGGCCAAATCGTGGCCCCTAGACTAGAATGCAGGAGTGGCGCGAATAGGATTTTAGGGGCGTGGATGAGGCCAAGGTAGAGGAGGATGTGGATGAGGTTGTGGTTAATTGATATGCTACAATTACGAAGGTATAGGACATTATGCCCGCAATTGTATGAATCTGACATGGCCATCGTGTTTATATTACACCTTGTTTAATCATGAGACGGAAGATTGTCTTACGTTGATAGCTAGGGTATGTGACAAAGGAGCATTACCACCTCCCTTGACTCAGAACCTGTAGATGATGAGGTCTGAGCCAAACTAGGAAGATCATAATGTGAACATTGTGCTCCGAAGTGGAATCGTGAAGGGAGATGATAAGGGCAAACAATCAGAAGAGAGTACTTGGGTTTGCAAAGCTCCGACAAAAGAAGCAGAGTTTGATTTGGAATGCACGTGGGAGACCTTCATGGAAGCTAAGAAGAGCTTCATTGATGCCTCCACTCCAGGAAGCGAAGATAAACCGGAGCCAGAGATGGACCCATCTATGATCATGACATTCCAGGAAACATGCATGAAGTTATTGCACGATAGTAAAGCTATAAAAGGATTACAGGAACTAATTAACAGATGCGCTGGGACCGCGCCAGGAGAACTACACGTAGTCCGAAAGATTGGAAAGCATAAGACAGGAAGGGGAAGAGAAATTAGGTTGACTGCGCGAATTGGAGAATATGAAATGGACCAAGTAATTCTGGATTTATGGTCGAATGCGAATGTTCTGCCGAAGTAGACATGGGAGCGAATGGGGAGACCTATGCTACAATGGTCTCCTATTGAGCTGCAAATGGAGAACTAATAGAAGATAATACCCATGGGGCGATTGTAGGGACTCATTGTGGATATTGAGGTAGTAAGCGTGTTGGTAGACTTTGAAATGATAGAGATTGTTGATAACAACAATTCCTACCCTACGCTCTTAGGAATTGATTGGGCCACTAACATGGACAGGGTGATTAATCTGAAGAAGCGCAAGATGATTTTTGAGAAGAAGTTGCCACGCATAGTTATACCTCTAGACCTTGTTGAAGGATCGCACTATATAGAGCCAATATGCGACTATGAAAGTGATGATGATTTGGACTACATATATAATATAATAGCGTGAAACCAGGACTAGGTGAATCCCACTGCGAATGGATGACTTGCATGGGAGTGCGATAGCACTTGTACTTCATATTCGGATGAGGAAACAGAGTGATGGCAAAACTAGTTATATGAGGTGACTACACTGAATTGTAAGATGATGACCAGGTTGTTGCACTGCATATTGACAGAAGTAAGATACCTGCCTACTTATGATGGCCTATGTGAGGTAGATACCTTCTTGAATAAATTTGAAAGGGATCTGCTAGAAAAGCAATGCTTCCAAGCTTTGAATTGGGTATTGCATGCTATGCCCGCGAGGTGGTGGGGTATGCACAAAGGGAGCTTTGACAGCTGGTGCAAATGTAGAAGGATGATGCACACACGGTTTGCAAAGCCTAGAGTGTGATTGATAGATAAATACAATGGGCAAGATACTCTGTGTGCACATCTAGCCAGGTGAATGCCGGCATGTGGAAAGCAACCTACATGGATGTGCATGAAATCTACACTAAGAGGTATGGTCAATAAGCATGTGTTAGGGGGGAAGATGTATAGTTGGCTCATAAGGTTGGACAGACAGTATGTGGAAAGAACAATCATGCAGAAGGTTATCCACACGGAAGCATTTGATAAGGTGTGCAACGTACTAAATAAGGTATTCAATGCACAATGAAGTGATTGGGACCTGTGTGTACCCGGATAGGTGCCTTTCCAACTGGTCGATGGAGTAGAAGCCGTAATGCCCATGGAGCCTATCATGTCTAGTCCCCGCATAGTGGCACTCGCAAGGGTAACATACTGTGGAGCCCTAGAAGAAAGGCTCACGCCATTAGAAGAGCTCAAAGACGAACGGTTGGGACTTGATGAAGAGATCCAGTAGGGTGATCTTAGGCTCCAAGAACTCGTGAATGAAAGAGTTCGATTGAGGGAGAAAAGCACCATGGCAGAAGTGGAAGTCAAGAAGCTTGAGGAAGGAATAAAGAAGGACTTTCTTGATAGAAAGACCATCATAATAGAGCAGGATGAACTCGATTACATTGACAAACTTGTGGACCACCATCAAGAGTTTCTCAGTGTGCTACATGGGATGGGACCATATGTTATTAAGGAAATCACAGATGGTGGTGTGGTGTAGTTGGAGAAGTTAAGTGGCAAACCCTTCTCAAGAAAAGTAAATGGTAGTCGCATGAAGCCATATACAAGTGGCCTGACCATCTGACTAGCCGCAGGGAGCATAGCCTTAGCACTCCAGCAATTGAAAGGAGGCACAGGACTATAAACTACTATGCCCGAGAACTACATGATGTTAGGACTGCATGCAGTAGCGAGGTGTCACAGGGTCCATGACAGTGCAAGGGTAGTTGCGTTGTCACATGGGTTGGCTGGAAAGTGACCATTATAGTCACTATCCATGATGTGATGCTTGGTTTGAGGCCAAATGGAGTGGAAAAAAGGAATTTAAGGTGAACTTTATGGGCTAGATTTGGGGAAATATGCTACCAAGGGAGCATTAATACACCGAAAGTGGGGGGAAGGTCAAATTCAAATTCAAAAGGTGTTATAAAGTTCAAAGGACTTCCCAACAAAAAACACTTGGCAATTTGAGAATTGAGCTATTGTGCACCCAAAGATTCGTGAACCCCAATTTGTTGAAGTCAAAGGCATTGTTTGAGCATTACTTAAGCCATTGAGAGATTTGTGGAACATCAGTATGGAAGCGTCTGAAGAGGCCATGGATATCGAAGAGATGACCATTAAAGAGGCCGCATAGGCCATGACAATAGGAGAAGCCCCAGAAAGCACCGGGATAGTCTCAGAAATCCCTAAATCACCGCACACACCGATACCCATCAAAGATAAGTAGCCTATGGTACCGGTGCACATGTCCCCCAGGAATCCGTTAAGGACAAGTCTCACCATGGAATAAAAGGGGAAGGCGATCAATTTGGAAGTCGATGAGGAGGAAGAAGACTTTGAAGAAATCCTGGTAGAAGAGAAGGAGGATGAAGAAAGGGAGGAAAAAACCCAGGGTGCAGACCCTCTAACTAGGTTTCTTTCATATGTTCCTCCATGGAAGGGGAAAGCAAGACTGCCTAAGAACCTAGATGAGAGCAAGAGCTCTCTGCAGATTTCGCTGCTACCTGATGATATTATTTTTGATGGAGCGCACTTGGGATGGGTGCTAGTTCTAAAATTTGGAGACTAGGATCTCGTGGACCATGAGAAATTCCCACATTTGGCAACTGCACAGCTAATGTAGCCAAAGAAAAATACAGCGGAGGGATTCATAGAATTGGAGTTGGACAAGTGGTTGCGAGGAGTAGAGAAAGCAGGGTTGTTAAACCTGCTCTGGGTGTCGCATTGCCATCACGCCCTAGTGACTATTTTCGTCATTAGGCAGCTACTCTTCCCAATGCATGATGGGTGTTTTTTGCTAGAGGAGCCCATCCCCATCATAAATCATCTAATTCACAGAATTACCCAGCTCCCTTATAAAGGGGAGGATCCAGCGAACATATCCAAGGGTAAAAGTGATGGTTTGGCTATCGTAGAGGCCATAAATAAGAAGTTCAAGATGGAGAAGAAGAAGAGAGGGTACTCAATCTCTAGTATCAATAACATTGTGGTCAAATTCGTGACGTAGATATTAGCTAGGAAAGTTATGCAGAAGTGCCGCGTGGATGAGGTCCATGCGCGGGTGGTTGCACTTGCCATGCAGTGTGCAAAGGGGGTCCAATTTAATTGGGAAAATTACTTGTGTAGGGAGTTCCTGGAAAATTGTCGTGAGGCACAGGAGAAGGGGGAGACTTTCCACTATGCATGGCTTCTACTATCCATAGTGATGGTGGCTTGGGAATTGCCCGAGGACAACCAGTTCACAAGGATTGTGAAGGATCTTCCGTAGGTAGCGAAGTATGCTTCGCTATGGGCAACTAAATACGCACAGAGGATTAGAGACAACAAGATATTCTAGGTGTTCATGGAGATGAACATTAGAATGGGGATTAATTGCAAGCCACGGTTATCACCCACTATCTATAGCAGTCTCTAGAGCTTCGTGGAGTTCAAGGTGGACTTTGTTCATGTGTACATCAGGGCAAGGAAGGACCCCGCGAAGGCATGGAAGGCGCTGCCTTATCTAGCAACGGACGATGTCATATTCACCGTGCTTGAGTCATGGCCACTGAAGTGGCATGCTCCCACCAACTCCGTGGTGGAATTAGAAAAGTCTGCTACACAGAGGAGGAAAAAGCAAGAGACAAAATTGTGGATGGCATAGTTGGCCGAGAAGAGAAGGAACGAAGCAATAGCAGCAAAGGTGCAGGAGGTGTGGGACGCTGTGAAGGTAGTAGAAGAACAACAAAAGGTAGTAGAGAAGGAGCGTGAGGCCCAGAAGTCGCCTTTTCCTGAAAAGTAGAAGGAAATAGAGGAAGGTGTTGCGGACCCATAGACAACATCCACACAGCTCAAGTGACAGTGCCCAAGAGAGCAGGTGGGGTCATGGAAGAAGTCAAAAGCCTCCAAGACTTCTTTCAACCCAATCACCCTCACTAAGGGGGATCTTTATAACATAAGGGAGATGGTGCAAGACGTCACCACAGAGGCCCTCTAGCAGTTTGCAGAGGAAAAACATATAGTGTTGGGGGCCCTTCGGACACAGATACAGGAGTTGTAGGTGCACACTCCTCAAACTAGTACTCTATTGACTAGCCTCATAGTAGGCATGACCACAGCTGAGGAAATGTGGCATGCCTGCATGACCAACACCATAGTGCTGCCAAAGGGCACATTAGTTATAGAAAATGAGGTCGACAAGCCTATGGTTAGTGCACTGAAGGGAGTTGGGATAAATATGGTTGTGCTCTCTCAGGAGATGCATTATGTTCTGCAGGATGGAGTGACTACAGAATTGCAGGCCAGGGAGGGTCGCACACTCCAGGTGATGAGCGAGCAATGGATTAATATTGAACAATTGAAGATGAAGTGTGACAAGTTCGTGATGAAAAACAGACAGCTAATGCAGGTGGTTGAGGAAGCTTGCTAGATGGTCCCTGAGTTAGCCATCCTAGCCGACGAACCAGTGGAGGTGCGCAACCAGAGACTAGCAACAGGGGTGCGCAAGGTGAAAGAAGAAATGGTTAAGGTTCAATTGGAGCTGAACCTTCATATATCTGAGTTGTAATTGAAGGCGTAGCCTTCAAATCCGCCTGAGGTGAAGGAACAATGCGCCAGTTCCATTACAACAAGAATAACGGAGATTATTAGTGCAGTGAAGGATTGCACCAAACTGTTTGAAGAGTCGTTCAAGGTCCTCACCACTCTGTAGGAAGACCCGCACATATAGTGCTTAGAAAGAGATGTGCATGTGCTGCAGCAACAGTACGATGAAATAAAAGGGACCGTGCAGATGGTGGCCCTTACATAGAGGCTCGCGTGGATGGAGCAGGCAAAAGCGCTCAAGGAGCAGGTAGACGATGCGTGACATAAGGAAGTTGTCTCGAAGGCACACGTACAACCATGGATCGATGAGGCATTCATCATTATAGCCTTGATTGAAGCCAAGCTCACACAGATGCAGGGAACGGAGGAACAAGTACAGGGCAGCAGTTAAACTTCAGTAGTCTCTGAACAATGTGTCCAAGAAGTGCAACAGGTAGCTGTGCAATGCACTGTTGATCTTACAGTAGTCCAGGTAGAGTTGGGAGGTCTCCGCATCGACAGAGTGACACAAGGGCAAGTCACGATGTTTGTATTGGGGGCATGTTCAGCACGGGATCCCCCAAGGAAAGTTTTGGGGCTTAAAGCTCAGTTTTTGGTTAAAAGTTGTAAATCGATGTAAAGACACTACATTTTGTGGGTGCAGAGTGCAAAGTTGTAAATGAGTCATAGGTTTGTCTGCCCTCAATTTTGTAATGTAATGTCAGTTTTAGAGATCTACCCATGGTCCGCGGACCATGGGATTTTATAAATAGAGTGAGGCTCTAAGTAGTTGAGAGATAATAGAATTAGAAGGAATGATGATGGAATAGAAGGATAACAGAGGATCTAAGCATAAAGTCGAGTCTTTGGGTTGAAGAGTAGGAGAAGGCTCCACAGTTAAGTCTGCAGAGGCCTAGTAGTCCACAACTGAGTATGCGGACCCCTACAGTTGAGTGTGCATGGCGAGTCGAGTCTATAACTGTTGAAGCATTAATAAAGAGAAGTTTTACATCAATTTTGTGTATTTATTTCCTATTTTCTGTATCAACTATATTGGGTATAAATTTCATTTCTGTTGTCAATATGGTGAGCGAACTTATCTGATTGCGTTGATTAACAAATGTGAGATAAGGTATCTGTTTACACGAAGTTAACTAACAATTGTAAGAAGATAGGTAAGATACATGGTGTAACTTTGGGAAATAGTGCAGATCGCTGCCTGAGCAGCGCGAAAGCATCTCAACCCCTAGTTAGTGTTGCACGAAAGGCGATCCTAACAGATCAAGGTCTCATAGGTTAGGACAGTGCGCAAAGTGACCTGCATGAAGGTAGCCATAGTTGGATTAAATTGACCCCTCGGACATCTCCATGGTGCAGAAACTTGGTTCCAGCATCCCCCCATACTGCTTTAGGTAAGATATCAGTCCATGCACCGCAGGCTAATGCCAAAAGGGCCAGTAGTGTAAGGATTTGTTTGGCCAATTAACTCTGAACCTGAGTCAGGTCCCCTCAAACCAATAACAACTCTAAGATGGTTTATGGGTCTAGGTGGGTGAACCATCAATTCTTGGGATGAAATGAAAATCTCCTTCCTCAAAAGATACCAGGACTTTTGTAAAACTAGGGAACTGAAACATGAGATTTTCAAGATGACTACAAAAGATAATGAAACATTAGAAGAATATGTAGAGCACTTTAATTATAATTTGCAGAGGTCTCCACACACTGCCCTACCAAAAGAATTCCTAAGAGTTATCTTAAAGGAATGAAATAGGAATGGGTAGAAACTCTAAACTTAATGGGAAATGGAGATATTTCTCAGGAAGATTATGATGAAATTATTCATTTGTGTGTCAAGTGTTCGTGGGGAGGCACACGCACAGGAGCAGCTGAGATCGCATGAGTAGGGGAAGAAAATCACATAGTGGAGGTGTAACACAGATGGAGATCGGTAACCTCCTAGAATATTTTAAGATGGACATCCTAGGCACTCTTACAACATAGCTGGACATCCTACAGGCTAAACAAAAATAGGCTTAGCATAACAAAATTTGGCAATCTTTTACCCACGTTGTCGAAAGAAGCACAGCCAACGGGAATGCCCTTTAGAGATGGTTCAGATGTGTTCCATCTATACTAAAGATCACAAAACTGAATAATGTACATTATTACCTAGGCCAAAAGTAGTATTCAAAGAATTAGAGGAAGAAACAAAAATGGTATATCTTATGAACCAGCATTGACAATGGTAAGCTAAACCTACAGGTATGTCACAAAAGCGCCCCAATTCTTTCCTTCCTCATAGTTTAATCAACAACAGAACCTTGGGGTAGCCTTGCAAGGCCAATTACCCTACCCAAATGGGCAGAGCACACCATTCCCTATGAAATCTTGGCCAACATAATCTCTTCGAGGAAATGGATGCACAAATTCTCCTTTTACTTCTATTTGGCAAGGCAATCCCTGTCAATCCCAGTGGCCTACTTCCACCTCTCAAAATCTGAATTGGTCTATAAATTGGCAGCGACTTCTGGGGATATCTAATGTACCAATGGGGATGGGCACTTAGCCTTAACCCACACTGAAAAATCTTTATACATTACAGCAGAATTCTCAACCTCTTTTGCGACCACAGTTACCAGCTTAGCCGAGCTCGAATCCAAAAAACAGACCAATCCAGTTGGTACATATTATTGAAAACCCAGAGTATGAGATTGAGCAGAAAGAATGTAATGAGCTTAGATTGAGGTTAGGACATGTCATCACCCCTGAGGAAAATAGGGACCAGCCTTCAATTGAAAATGTAACTCCACTTGTACATATTCCATCTCCTATAAATAATACTGAACCAAAGCAAGGGGAAGAAACAGATCAGCATGATGACCCGGAAAAACTTATAGTCACTTCTCCTCCATTCCTCGAAATACTAATGATACCTAAACCGATTGCCTACCCTGATTTCAATCTTGTAGGGGAACTAAAAAATTTGTGTATTAAGATCCCTTTCCTCTAGCCCATTCGAGACATCCCCATCTATGCCAAAACAATTAAAGAATGGTGTGTAAGGAAGCCTATGAGGAAGGTAAAAACCTCACCCACTATCCATGTTGTAGGAACCATATCTAATTTACTCTTGGGAGAGGAAACTCCAATAAATTACAAAGATTCTAGAAACCCCATAGTAACAGTTCAGATATATGGCCGCTCTTTTCCAAATACACTAGTTGATCTGGGAGCCGCCATTAACATATTAACAACAGAAACTTGTCAATCACTTGGTATTACAGCCTTGGAACCAACCACCAGATTATTAGAACTTGTTGACTGGTCGGTGGTAAGATCAGATGTGACTTTACAAGACATCACAATTTTTGTTGACTCATGGGGATATCTAGTAGATTTCCTAGTTATAAACCCAAGGAGTAGGTTCGATAGGCATCCTTTGATTTTGGGCTGACTTGGCTAGCAACAGCCAATGCATATATTGGCTACCAAGAAGGCAACATGACCATTAAAAAGGGGGATACTGTAAAAAATATGGTGTTATATCCTCCTGCCAAGCCAAGTTTGCCCATTGTAAAAATAGGTAAGCAACCACCAGCGTACCTGGAAGAGAGCATCCGTTCACCACTCACAGTAGCAGAGGGATTGGAATTCAAACATCAAACTGAAGACAATGTTATCAACAATTTTATAAATCAGCCAGCTAATGTGAGTAATGTACAATGTTAGATGTTGAAAGCAATCCTTGATAATGAAGCCATGGAGGATCCCCTGAAGGATACAGACGACCAACATATTTAGATGACTACTATTCATAACAACAAACCAATTGAGATCGAACCAGGAAAATTTATAAATATCAATGATAATATGGATAGAGAACAACAACAAAAGCTTATCCAAGTATTACAGAAAAATAAAGGGCCTTTTTCCTAGGATTATCCTAATATGAAAGGGATAGACCCACAGCTATGTACACACCACATTTATATGAAGAAGGATGCTCAACCCATCCAATAGCCTCAACGGAAGTTGAACCCACACCTCAAGGATATCGTGAAAGAGGAATTTCATAAGCTACTAGATGTAAAGTTTATTTATCCTATCTCAGACAGTAAATGGGTCTTTGCATTGGTGGTCATCCCTAAGAAAAATGGGAAGTGGCGTATTTGTGTAAACTATCAAGAGCTGAACAAGGAAACAAAGAAAGATCACTTCCCCCTCACATTCATTGATCAGGTCCTCGATAAATTGGCATGGAAGCAATTCTTCTACTTTTTAGATGGATTTAGCGGTTATAATCAAATTCAGATTTCCCCTAAGGACCAGGATAAAACAACCTTCACCTATTCCTGGGGCACATTCGCATACAGGGTATTGCCATTTGGCTTGTGTAATTCGCCCACCACGTTCTAGAGAGCTATACTCAGAATCTTTTCCAATCTAATAAATGAAGGACTAGAGGTATATATGTATGTCTTTACTCCAAATGGGGACGACTTCGATCAAGAATTACAAACGCTAGAAAAGGTCTTAGAATGATGCATCATTACCAGGTTATGTTTAAGCAATGCCAAGTGTCACATGATGATGATCGAGGGCGTGATCCTAGGACATTACATCTTCACAACATGAATATAGGTAGATCCAACAAAAATACATGTAATTCTTTACTGCCTACCCCCTGCACTCAAACAGATGTACGTAGCTTCCTGGGATATGCAGGTTATTATCGTAGGTTTATCAAAAAAAATTCACAGATTGTGGCACCCTTATATGGTCTAATTGGAAATGTTGATTTCAGTTGATCTGACAAGTGTGACACAACTTTTTCAAGTTTAAAGAAACTAGTCTCAACAACACCAGTATTATTGGGACCAAACTGGGAGCTTCCTTTCCACATATCCACAAACACATCATATGTAGCTATAGGCGTTGCCCTCGGCCAGGAGGAGGACAAGGAACCTTATGCTATATATTATATTAGTAAAAATCTCACTTCTGCAGAAGTTAATTATACAGTGACAGAAAAATAATTCTTAGCTATTATTTATGCAATAAAAAAATTTTGACACTATATAAATGGCTACCAAGTCTTTGTGTACACTAATCACTCTTCCATTCAGTATCTAGCTAATAAACCAATCACAAATGGTCAAGTAACACTGTGGCTATTTCTTTTGCAGGAGTTCAACATTACCATTCAATATTGTTCGGGGAAGGAAAATCTAGTTATTGATTTTCTATCTCGAATCCTGAAGGTTAATGATCCACTGGAAATACATGACCAATTTCTGGATGAACACCTATTTGTCGTGGCAGTTAAGATGTCATGGTATGCATATGTTGAAAATTTTTTGGTAGTAGGGAAACTACCTAAACATTTAACGAAAAGAGAAAGAAAATTGATTGTTCAGCGTAATCCCTGGTTCTCTTAGATAGGCAAATACCTTTTTTCATACAGGGGCTGACATGTGTATATGCAGATGCATCCATGAGGATGAGATCCATGCCATTTTTAAGGCTTGCCATGACGAACCCTACAGGGGACATTTTGTAGAACAAAGGACAAGACATAAGGTATTACAAATGGGCCATTATTGACCCACTATATTTAAGGCTGCTAAAAAATATGCCTAGGCCTGCGATAGTTGCCAAAGGATGGGCCAACCTAGTCAATATGATGAAATGCCTCTGCAAAACCAATTAGTCATAGAACCCTTTGAGCATTGGACTTCGTAGACCCATTTCATCTTCCATCCAATCAGAAGGCCTACATACTGGTAGCCATAGATTATGTGACAAAATGGGTGGAAACAATAGACTTACTAAGAGCCACAGAGGAAGCAATGATTAACTTCCTTTTTGGGCTATTTGTGCGGTATGTATTACCATGATAAGTGATCACAAATCGAGGAAAGCAATTCACAGGGCACAAGATTATTGCCACTCTTAGAAACCATCATATTACACACAGGATCACTTCTTTGTATCACCCGCAAGCGAATGGGTAGGTTGAAAGCACCAATAAGGTTATAAAAGTGATTCTGACTAATACAATCTCAACACACCCGTGAGATTGGGCTTCTAGACTACCAAAGGCCTTGTGGGCCTATCACAACTTGGAGGAATACTACTAGATACTCTCCATACCAGCTTGTGTTCAGTAACGAACCAATTTTTCCAATCGAATTTGAAACAAAGACTCTAAGGATAGCCCAGGAAGTGGGGTTGGATTTAACAGAAGCCCAAACCAAGTGTCTTCAGTAGATTAACAAACTAGATGAGGCTCAATTTCTTGCTTTGCAACGAACTGCAATAATCCAGCAACAAAGGGAAAAATGGCATGACAACCTTATCAAGAAGAAAATGTTTCAAAAAGGGGATTGGGCACTTCTCTACGATTCCAGATTCCGGGACTTCCCTAGAAAGTTGGAAACAAGATGGCTCAGCCCTGATGAGATTCAAGAAGTACATAATAGTGGTACTATTACCTTGAATACCATAGATGAATCTGACCATTCCTTTAAGGTAAACGGGCATCGAGTGCACCTCTATCATCAACCACTTACCAAGGAGCCTTTTTGCGAGCAGGTATGTGAGGACCCCTCCATGCAAATTCTAGATGCAAGGAATGATAACCCAGTAGATTTTCCTTTAAAAGAATTAAATTTCTTGAGAAATTGTAAATAATGTACATACCTTTGTAGGCATCACCATGTAAATATGATTTTTTTTTAATGAAGTTTCATTTTCCTCTTTTTGTTTTTTGTTGTTCAACTAATTGAACATTTGTTGTCCAATTGATTGAACAACACAATTTCCTTTTGTTGTATTTCACTGTTCAAACAATTGAACATTCATCATTCAATTGATTGAACATCACATTTTCTTTTTGTATTTCGACGCTCAAACAATTGAACATTTGTCGTTCAATTGATTGAACAACACATTTTCTTTTTGTTTTTTGTTGTTCAAACAATTGAACTTTTGCCATTCAGTTGATTAAACAACACATTTTCTTCTTTGTTTTCACTGTTCAAACAATTGAACATTTGCCATTCAATTGATTGAACAACACATTTTGTTCTTTTTATATTTCGTTTTTCAAACAATTGAAAATTTGCCTTTCAATTGATTGAACAACACATTTTCTTTTTGGATTTCGTTGTTCAAACAATTGAATGTTTTATGTTCAATTGATTGAACAACACATTTTGTTTTGTTTTTTGTTGTTCAAACAATTAAACATTTGTCATTCAGTTGATTAAAAAAGACAATTTCTTCTTTGTTTTCATTGTTCAAACAATTAAACCTCTGTCATTCAATTGATTGAACATCACACTTTGTTCTTTCTGTATTTCAATGTTCAAACAATTGAATGTTTTCCGTTCAATTGATTGAACAAAACATTTTCCTTTTTTGTATTTCACTTCTCAAACGATTGAATATTTGTCATTCAATTGATTGAACAACACATCTTCCTTTTTTGTATTTCGTTGTTCAAAAAATTGAATGTTTGTCGTTCAATTGATTGAACAACACATTTTGTTCTTTTTGTATTTCATTGTTCAAACAATTAAATGTTTGTCATTCAATTTATTGAACATAACATTTTCCTTTTTTTCTTTTTTTTTTTTTTTTTTCCGTTGTTCAAACAATTGAAAGTTTTTCGTTCAATTGATTGAACAATACATTTTCCTTTTTTTATATTTCGTTGTTCAAATAATTGAACGTTTGTTGTTCATGTGATTGAACAACACATTTTCCTACTTTGTGTTTTGTTGTTCAAACAATTGAACATTTGTTGTTCATGTGATTGAACAACACATTTTCCTTTTTTGTATTTCGTTGTTCAAACAATTGAACAGTTTCCATTCAATTGATTGAACATCACATTTTCCTTTCTTGTTTTTCGCTGTTAAAACTATTGAACGATTGTCATTCAATTGATTGAACAACATATTTTCCTTTCTTGTTTTTCATTGTTCAAACTATTGAATGAATTCCCTTAAATTTATTGAACAACACATTTTCCTCTTTTTTTCGCTGCCTAAACAATTGAACGATTTTCATTCACTTGATTGAACATCACAATTTATTTTCATTTATTTTCGTTGTTCAAACTAGTGAACAACTATCGTTCAATTGATTGATCAACACAATTTGCTTTCATTTTTTTACACTGTTCAAACAATTGAACGACTGCCATTCAATTAATTACACAACACATTTTGTTTTTACTTTGATTTTGTCATTCGAACAATTGAACGACAGTCGTTCAATTGATTGAACAAAACTTTTTGTTTCTTATTGATTTCACTATGCAAACGATTGAACGATTGTCATTCAATCGATTGAACGGCACTTTTCATTTTCTATCTTGATTTTTTCATTCAAACAATTGAATGATTGTTGTTCAATCGATTGAACAAACACCTTTTAAGAAGCTAAACTGTGAATTTTTCTCATTTTTTTCTTGATCATTATGCCATTTTCTCTTCTTCTTTTGTGTTGCAAGTAAGCACCATTTGAATCGATTTGTGCCTCTTCTAAAGAAAAATGCTAAAATAATATCATTATGACTTCTAAAATCCTTTTAATGGTTATATTTATCCATAATCTAATACAGTGTATCTTTACAATGACTGCCTGAACATCTTTTCTTTTGGACACATCATGAAATGATTCATTATCCTTAATCCATGTTGGCTTATGTTTATACTCCCAAATGGATAAAACTCATCGATATAATGATAAGGGGATAAGAGTATAACATTTTCATTAGCATCTTTTTACTTCTTACATCATCCCTGACTCTTAAGGAGCAAATGAGCCTTCCTTTTTCTACAATAAGAATTCCAAAAGAGAAATAAAATATCAAAATGCTTAAAACTTTGTCTAAAGAGGATAGGGGGTCTCATCACGAGCCAGCCTACCATGATCATAAGGATGTAACAGGTGACATTCCAATTTGGCTACCAAACCAAGGCAATGACCTTCTTTATAATTAATATGACAGAAGAACAAGGGGTCTCATCACAAGCCAGCCTAGTCACTTTGTTACAATTTGGTGAGTGGCACTATGGTTATATGGTCATCAAGCCAGCATAGTGGTCTCTTTAAGACAAAGAAAAGAAGAATTAACTATAAAAAGGACTTTGGCTCATTTGGGGGGGTTAAAAGCAACTCTGTCAAGGCTATGAACGCCTGTTGGCAGTAGTGGCTCTGCTTGTGGTATTGGAGTATCATCTTATATTTCCATATGTCATCTGGCTCTTATCACCTATGAATTTATTTCTAATGATAATTTCCATTTAGGTAGCACTTTTGCAAGCCGAATATCATGGTGACTTTAATATATATCCATTATATTCCATACGTCCGATCATTAAATGAAAGACATTAAATACATACCACCGATTATGCTGATGCGATTAATTCCACTCACGGTAAAGATATTTAACATAATGACTTAAAATTGTTGTTTTTATTTGATTTGGACAATTCACTTCTGATGACAAATATTGTTGAAATGCTTTACTGATTTGTTTGTTGTGTTTTTAGATTGGTTTCCAGCATTTATTTCAGATTAGTCTATTTGATTGGTTTTTTTGTGCTGAAAGAACGTGGAAGCCCTTTTCTCATTAGAGGAGGGATGGCCTGTGTATGCATGACACATATCACAATTATGGATAACTGTGTGACAATCATTCGTATTACCTCTAGAGTACAAACTGCATGATGAGCATGAATGTGTAAATAATTAGTAGGAAATTCTGATTGGACGAAGAATGCAGCCATTATGGAGGGCATGCGAACTTACGATTCTACATTAAGTATGGCTGATAGGATGAATGAATTAACTAAAAATGATAATAATTGTTCAAACAATGCCATTTCCCTGTTAATTGCTAGAATATACATTGTTGTTGTCCTGAATTACAGAGGTAAAACACAATTGCATACGGGTGAACCGGACTCAGGTGCAACAGGCATGGGCGAAAGAGCTGTCTGGAGTGAACCTCTAGTACTGATGGTGTTGGATCAAGATCACGAAATCCTTGACCACACTAGCTAGTTGCGGTATTTAAATAGATTACAGGGATTTCATGAGGAATCAACATTGCAATTTCTGTAAAATCTGTAGAACAGTAGCACAATAGTAAAAGGTATAAGCATGATGGTTTTTGAAGAAGTCCTAGCCGAAGTCACCAGAATTCTGGAAAAAGGGGTGAAATGGGCAGATAAACACATCCTTTTATACAACACAATTGAAGTATTCCAAGACTCGAGTGAGCGGCTGGTACAAATAGGGAAATGAATTCATCCTTTGGTGTTGTGGCAACTGTGGCAAGAACTGGCAGTCATCATCCAAAGATACATCACCTGTAACAGCCGACATGATGTGGTAAAGACCCAACAACTGAAAATTCTAACCATTTTAAAGCAAATAATTTCAGTTAATTTACCATTTTATCTGAATTCCCTATTACACGATGTCGCCCAATGGGTAAGGATAGCTAAGGACCCACATAGTGTAGTCAACCATCATGGGTCAATTAAATTAATTATCACAAATAGATTGGCCCAATAACAATTAACATGGGACAATATCATAAATCCTACCTTGGCTCCTCCCCCGGAAAATGCGGAAAGAGACTAGCAAGGGCCAAGAACCCTAGGCCCAAAGAGAAAGATAAAGAGAAAGAATCCCTCTACACCCCTAGAATTAGCTAAGCATAGGTGCTATGTGCGAGTGAAAGCCCAGCAGCGCATTCCAATCCAAGTAGAGGAAATCAGACCATCCCACACACCTCCTCGTAGTCCGCAAGACCCTTCTTTACAAGACTATGAGGAGGAAGTGGCCAGGGTATTGGGAAGCATGGGAATGTTTACTGAAGGTTGAGAACAACTAGGGAGCATTGAAAAAAAAGAGTTGTACCCCTAACTGGTCGATCCCTACTGATAGCCCCAGACGTGAGCAAACCCAATCATGCACTAATGCCATGGAGGAACAGAGGGAGTCAATTCCTTATATGGGAACACCCCTTGATGATGAGGTACATGAAGCAGAAGCTAGTAGAAAAGAAACTCAGACAGTAGGCACCGGTCTAGTGGACCCCCCAGCAGAAGGAAACCCTGAAGATGAAAACTTGAGAGATGCCAATCAACCAAGTGATACTCCCTTTTAGAAGTCCCCTGTGGATGAGGCCTACCAAGGAGAAGATTCCAAGAATGATGATTGTTCAGGAGATACCATTACATTAGGATATCCTGAAAATGAAATAAATAATAGCAACGAGTTAGAAGGAGAAATTCCACTAGAAGACATAGTTCCATTTGGAAAAATCCCTGATGATGACATAGTATAGCCTATATAGGAAACAAAGGATAACTTAGCTAACCCACTGTCAGATGAAGGCCCTAGAGTAGATAAGTCCTACAAATATAGGCTTAGAAAGATGCTCAGAAAGTACAAAAAACAAAATCAAGTAATCAGGCAGCTGAAACATTGGTTAAACGAAGCGACTAGAACTAGGAAATTCAAAGTGGAAATGGAAACTACAGGAACACAAATAGAACAATGTTCTGGGTAGGATGCTAAGACTCAGATTGATTTTCTTATGGTCTATCCAAAAGAAACCTAGACTGAGCCATCTATGATAGAAGATGTTGCCATGCAAACTGAGGAACCCTATATCTTTTCGTAGGGAACTCAAATGGACCACCCCACTATGGATATTGTTGTCCAAACAGATGTTGAAGAAGATGTTCGAGTTGATTGTATAATTCAAGAAGCAGTTGAATCTGCTATGCAGACTAACCCTATGGAAACCCTAGATGGAGAGGCACAAACAAATGAAACACCCCTTTACATCTCCTTGGTAAGAGAGGCCATCATCAGAAAATTGTAGAATGAGCTACTAATGGTTCAACAGGAAGTGGCTTAGCACAAGGAAAAGGTGGTCCCTCTGCATGAACATCAAGGGTTAAGGAAGAAGTTTGAAGCACTTACCAGGACTGAAGATGAGACCTCTTCTCGGTATAAGGCTGAGCAAAAGAAAGTTGAAAGATTAAAGGGTATATTGCAAAAATCTAGAGAGAAAATGGAGACTGTCTGCTCTCTTTATTCAGACACCCTATTTTGCCGAGCCCTCGCCACAAATTATGCTTTATTTCTCATGGAAAGATACCTCCTATTAAAAGTTAAGGCCGCTAAGGCTGGTAAACTAGTAGAGATAAAAACCACTCCCGAATTTATCAAATTCTTCAAAGAGCATCATGAGAAGGTTCAGCACCTCCTTTGTGAACTCTATATGCATAATTTTGTTTTAGAAGATGACAGGGATAGCCACCCTGGCCCTTTTATAGGAGACATCCAATTTCAGGCATTCCTCTCATTCACTGCTAACCAGCTAAAATGGGCCAAGGCTCACAACACTTTCAGAGGATGTGATTATGGCATTGACCTATGGGTCAGAGGGGAGCCTACACAGTGATTACCCCTATCTGTCAGGCATAAACAATTTATGAAGTGAGACGGTGTTGTAGGAAAATTGGGGCCAGTCCATAGTGATATTATTCAGTATGAAAAGGAATACTTCCAACACATTAAGGAAGAAGCCTTGTCTGCATCAAGGCAGAGGTGGGAAGTCTCCAGTAACACTGTGAGGCGCCGAGAGCCATTTGGATATCGAAACTTCCAAGCTGCCTCTTCTTGTTTTTATAAATATAGTAAAATGATTTTAACAATGGGGCTAGATTGGATAGGATGTTGTTACAAAACCCCAATCATATGGTATCCTCCTGATCAATACCACAGTGACTATAACTTGAAGGATCATGAGGTAACCCAGGCTTTCGCTATCCTTAAGCAAAAGAATGGTTTTAGGAATTACAAGGAGGAAGTGTATCCTGCTTATTCCCTAACTCAGTTGCATCTAAAATATTCACTTGCATGAGGACGTGTAACAAGGTAATCTGGGGAGTATGTTGGGACATGAAAAATGTATGATTTATCTTCGTAAAATGCTTCATTTATCATTCATCCTTATACGATTATCTTCGTTTATAGATTAAAATGAGGAAAATATCAGCTAAAGTTGGATGCAACTATTTGGTGATAGAATAAGCAAATCTAGTACAAGAAACTGATTCTTTGCTATATTTGTGTGCAGAGATGCAGACTAGGCAAAAGCCATTCAGTTGACAAAACAACACAAGGCCATAAAAGGGAAAAGGTACAGTGTCTTTGGCAGACAAGGAAGTGGGAGACTAGATTGAACAATGTTATTTTATCACATGATCAAATTATATATTGCGAAATCCTCAGGATCCCCTGATTCCGAGGATTCACTTTTATCCAGTTACTCTTTTATGTTATATATAGGGCTGAAATGCAATTAGATACAGTTCAGACTTTGATAATTTCTAATTATTCTTTTTGAAAACATATACATTGTTATATCAGTGACTCTGTCAACTGTTAGTTGAAATTAATGAAAGGAGGTTGCATTTGATACATCTTCATATTCTAATTTCTTATTAAGCAAAGGCTTCTGGAAACTTTGGGCACAGTCAAAAGAAGTTCTACTTCTCCTTTGTGTTATAGTTTTTATATTTATTCTTTTCTAATGATTTAATGATTCAGTCATTGGTTACTTCATTTATCGTAAATGTTTGTGATATTGATTCATACCGTTGTTCAATTAGATCCAGAGTGAAGCTGTGTGACATACTTAATAAGCGCTTTGATTGGAATGAGTGAATTAGTGTTGATAGCATATTGTTGTTCGTTTGAATAGATGTTATCATAGATCTTGGAGATAAGACTGATTAACTTCAACAAATTGCAATATAGATCATTTTCTATCTAGGAATCCTTTATCACTATTTTCTGTTCAAATATCGATTGCTATTCAATTACCGATTGTTGTTCAATTACCGATTGTTGTTTAATTATTATTGTTGTTCAATTGGGAATTGAAAGTATAGATTAACAGTGATGTTCAATAGTTATATTTTCTTTACTTGATTGAGTACGATTAGCCTTAAGTTTATTTGGACAATTCCAAGTGTAATTATTATTTGCATTCAACTTCAATTGATTTCAGAACAAGTTGCATAGAATTCTAAAGTGTGTTAAGAGTATTTCTACCATAGAAAGTTATTTCCAGAATTGTGTGAATTGAATTGAAGAATTAGCCATTAGTGATTGCAACGATTCATCATTAGATAACCTCTATATTCATTGCATATACTGTGTTGGCACTCTTGAGATAAAAAGACTTACCTCGGGTTGACAAATAATGTAGGGATTAAGACTGTCTATAAAAAGACATCTTAGTGATCCAACATTGAGTTCAAATTGAACCCGACCAACCTCAGTTTTTTCCTCATGCACACTAGCAAATAATTTTCTAATCTTTGCCTCTGGCTGTGCATCCCCGTGAATATGGAGTTCAAGCACAGTTTTTCATGCCTTTGCAACCACTAACTCTAGTCGTGAACCGTATACCTGGAGCACTCTTTTTCCTGCAGAATCTATGTCTCCTTGGTGAACAATTGCTGATTATTAACCTTGATTTTGCTAACAACACTAAGTTCTCATTGTTCCCGGATGTGAATATCTCCCACAACTCCATGTAATAATGCATGCAATGTCTCCAGTTGCATCACGGCAAGGTTCAGGCCCATCTTCAGGATGCTATCAAGGAGGGTGCATTGTTGCTCAGTGTCGGCATGGACTGAACCTCCAAGAAAGGGTAAGACTCACACATCATGCGACCATAGAATTAGATCTGTGCTTGTACTTTGTTCTTGCACAGAACTACCTGCTGCGTGACTCAATTTCCAAACATCTGCTTAGATCTTGGTTGCTTAGAGCTGCAACTCCCAAATATCCTTCTGAACTCCTCCCAAGTTCTGAATGTATTGATTTCCAAATAACCATTTTTTGGCTTAAGGGGTCCTAACCTAGGTTCAAAGTTAGTTGCACCAACCAACAAAACCCTACACTATTGGCCCTTTCAGAAACAACCCGCATAGCACAAGTTGTAGTCTCACCCAAACCAGTATGGGGGGATGCTGGAACCAAGTTTCCACATCCAAAGATTAGTGTAATGTATTTTAGCACCTGATGTAGGAGCATCAAGGACCTCCGACAAAATTGCCATAAAAACGTGAAACCCAATCCACAACTATACAAATATGCGATCGTTGCATTGTGATAAGCATGAATTGAGATCTTCGCCAGATCTTAGGGAGACATTGATAAGATTTAGGAGCATATTGTGGATCTAAGATAATCCACAATGTTGTTGCATTCCTTATAAAATGTAGTCTTCGTGCATTTGTAAAGGGAGAGGAGAACACAATGTAAATCTGGCAAGGACATGGCCAAGGCCTGAGCGCCTTTGTATGTAATTCGAGCTCAAATATTAAAAAAAAAAATATGTGTTTTGTAGGCTGTTGTTTTATGTTATAATCGTTGTGTGTGCATGAGTTTGTGAATATATGTGAGAGTGAGGTCGAACCTATAAATGAGGTTTGCATAATGGAAAATTTTGTCCAAACGTAGACCCATAAGCCACAAGTCCGTTTATTGATTTCAGGATGTAGTTTTGTTGCATCAAAGTGGTACCATAGCATAATAAGATTTTGCATGCATTGGGAAGAAGTATGATTATATTACAGATTAGTCAGCATTGGTCTTTATACTTTTGTGCAGGTAGCAGCAGAGGAAGGTGAGAAGATTTGTAGAAGCCTAAAGCCTAGAGTGCTCAAATGGTTCCAAAGAAGAGAGAACCAAAGAGATGTCAAAAGACTGAGCTCAGAAGAGAGAAGCTTAGTGAGGCATGTGTAGCAAGAAGGAGACTAGTTACGAGAGAGGTTGATTGTAGCTCACAAGTTAAAGCTTTCAGAAAGACCAGAGGCATATGACCAAGAGGTTATAAATTTTTGTGCCTTAGGAGTCTAATGTAGGAGCATCAAGGACCTATGATAAACTCACCATAAAAACATGAAACCCGATCCACAACTATACAAAGAAGTGATCGTTGCATTGTGATAAGCATGAATCGAGATCTTCGTGAGATCTTAGGGAGTCGTTGATAAGATTTAGGAGCGTATTGTGGATCTAAGATAATCCACAATGGTTTTGCATTCCTTATAAAATGTAGTCTTAGTTCATTTGTAAAGGGAGAGGAGAACACAATGTAAATCTGGCAAGGACATGACCATGGCCTGAGCGCCTTTGTATGTAATTCGAGTTCAAATATAATAAAACAAATGTGTGTTTTGTAGTCTGTTGTTTTATGTTATAATCACTGTGTGTGCATGAATTCATGAATATATGTGAGAGTGAGGTCAAAGCTATAAACCAGGTTTGCATAACGGAAAATTTTGTCCAAATGTGGACCCATAACCCATAGGTATGCGTATTGATTTCAAGATGCAGTTTTGCTGCATCAGCACCCTAAATCTGCCTCCATGTAGATCTATAAGCCCTTAGGTCTTGGTATTGTAACCTTGTTAAAATAGCCTTCAGACCCTTAACAGTCAATTCATCCACTTTCGTGCACCAGAAAGCATTCCTAGATCAGAGCTCATGCAAATCTACTTAAGTATTTAATAAACATAACATAACTTATCACAGTCTTCGTGAACTTACATAAACATGCTTGCATACGTTATTTCGCAATTATTCAATAGGATAACATGCATTTATATCAATATTTCATAACACATTATTTATCAGCAACATATATCACAAGCATAAATAAACAAAGATAAACAAATATACACAAGAGTTCTCCATGAACAACTTCTTTATTGATTTCCAGTTCAGAATACAGACTCAAAATTTCATTGTTCACTCATCTGCAGGGGTCCTCGCACTTAGCTGCGGACTCTACCTAGGCCTCTACACACTTAGCTACAAAGTCTTTCTCTCCTATTTGACCCACTTCTCTGCACTATTGCTTTAAGAATTCATCCATTCTTACCCATAGACATCTGCCTTAAACTCTCTAAGACACACCTATTTATAGCCTTTTACATACAATCCCATGGTTGCGGACCATGGGTGGATCTCAAAACTGACTCAACTTTATATAACTGAAGGGCTAAGACCCTTTTGACTCTTAACCATCTACGAACTCTGCATGCACAAATCGTAGAGACTTTACATATTTTACAAAAGTTACATAAAAAATTGGGTTATTTTAACCCCAAAACCGACCCAAGGGGCCCAATCCCAACAATGTTGTTATCACCCATCCATTGTTCTCTACTTTTATCAAGTCTCAAATGGATTTCCTAGAAAAACTCTTTTTCTAGACAACAAAATATTCCTTCCTATCGACATCAACTTTGATTGCATGAAAAGAAGAAATACCTTGGTCCTCACACCCAATTAGTTTTTAAATTCAGTAGAATTATGGGAATCATCATCGCCTATTGATTTTAGTGAAACCAGTGATGTTCAATGCCAACAATGTTTCACACCAGAGAGTGTCATAATTTTGGATAGTTGCAGTTCTCAAATCTGATCAAAGAGCCATGTACTGACCTAATAACTCTATCACCAATGCTATCAACAGTGAATTATACCTATTATATGGGAGAAAACCTACCAACTTTTGTTATATTATGTTAGAAATTCCCCCGAGGTCAAAGTAGTCATCTACTTCAACAAACAACAAGCATGTTCTCAATATTTTTTTAACAGACTTGTCTTGTGTACCACTATAACCATATTAATCAGATTCATGATAATGAGCATGGGACATGCCCACCTCCTATGGATTTTTTGTAAATATATTCTATCAACACTAGGTTCTATATTCTCTTATGAAGGACTCCCTCATCCCTCTCCAAATAAGGATCATTGTCCCAAGAAGTCAACAAGACTCATTGTCAAGAAAGAAAATGTGATGTAGTTCAACTATATGTTTTCTCCTAAGTCATACATTAGGGGGAAACCATAATCACTAAAAAATAATACACCCAATTTCACTAGATAGGAATGTTGAATGATAAATAATGACACATGAAAGTGTACCAATGAAGCCTAAAAAGCATCACGAATAAAAAAAACTAAAGGTTCCTAATGTTCTCATTTAAAAAAATGAACTCTCGAGAGTCACTTCAATAGTTTTGCATGGATCACAATGGAAATTTCTTCAATAGTCACATGGATCCACAAAAGTGACAGCTCAACAGACCATGGTCCACTTCATATTAAATAAGTAAATTGTGATTGACAAGACAAGTCTAGCTAGCTCAATGTTGAGCCTTTCCACTCTTGAATTAGCATTAAGTAACCTCCAAAGGAATCATGTTTGTTGGCTTAGGGGGCCGTGACCCAGGTTTGGAGTTAGTTGCACCAACCAACAAACCCTGCACTACTAGCCCTTTCGAAAACAACCCATGTAGTACAGGCTGCAGTCTCACCCCACGTAGTATGGGAGGATGTAAGAACCAAGTTTCTGCATCCAGAGACTAGTGTGATGTATTCCAACACCTTAGATCTATCTCTGTGCAGATCAACAAATTCCTAGGGCTCGTCATTGTAACTTTGTTAAAATGAAATTCATACGTTGGTGAAGGTCCACTCAGTCCTTGCAGACCTTTACCAGTTGATCTACCTACTTACGCACATCAGAAAGAAATCCTCAATCAGTGTTCATGCAAATCTACTTAATTCGTTAGTAAACATAAGAGAATTCACCCAAGTCTTCAGAAAAGTGTTTAATCATGCATTGCGTACATTATTAAGACTAATTTAAGATAGGCATGTAACTTTCAATCAATATTTCATAAAACAAGTCATTTATCAATAGCATATAACATAAACAAACATAAATAGAAATATTCAATAATTCTTTGGAAACTGCCTTTTATTGATCTTCAATTCACGGATTTACAGACTCAAGCTACCTTACACACACAACTGCAAGGGTCCACACACTTAGCTACAAACTCTACCTAGGCCTCCATGCACTTAGTTGCGAAGCCTTTCTTTCCCTATCTAGGAATAGGAAAAAGAGCCTTCCTACCTTAGCTCCTACCCAAGACTCTTTAATGAACCCAATTCTCTATCTAATTTCTATCTAGTTACCTCTTCCTTTCGCTATGATCCAGGTGGATATTGGTGGCCACCTGCCAAGTCCACCTGGACCCCCACCTTTGTCTTTCTCAGCATTTTCAGTTTCCTTAATTGTAGCACAACTTACTATTTTTAGCAGTTTTTCGGGTCCTGAACTTCCAGAGCCGTTTTGAGGCCCTAA